>JAQGAE010006535.1:0-10028 GCA_034696685.1 Julus scandinavius
GGTTCTGCTTTTTTATGACTCACAATGTAGCACTGTAAAATCACATCCAATGCTTTGACAAGATTTCTTGATCAGAACCAGAAGTCCTGAAGCAATTCTACAATAAACCTTGACTTTCCAAAAAATGCAATTTGTTGATGTAAAAGCAAAATCTATTGATTATTTCTATATAAAAAATCGAAAATGCTTACAAAATGTATACATCGTTATTTGCCAGGGGGTTAAAGAACATGACCGTATATAGATTGTAGCAGGGGAAACATTTGTCACTCGTCATGTTGCTAATGGATGGTCCACAGTTGCAGGGCGTCGCCCTATTTATGGAAACGCACGTGGGATAATTTGTCAGAAAATATATAAAGATAAAATCCCTAGTTGACAGACCCTCTTTTTTTCAAAATACAGGGTCTTAAATGTCATCGTCATAGAGTTTGCGAGAAATGTTTCCCCAACTTTTGTAATGTTGTGGCACGAGAAAAATAGAAAAATGAAGAGGGTTGCTGAAAACAAAAACCTGAACAATGTATATTGAAATTCTTGGTTTTTTTCTGTTTTAGATGTCGATCGTGGGGATGGTTGGCCAGGCAGACCATGCTGTTATCTACCTCAGTCTACCACATGCCGTTTAACATGTCTGCAGGTAAACTACATTTTGGCTAACATTCCTCTTTCCATAATCTTTTACTCTTGTTTGTAAACAGTACACGCCTTTTGCAACCGCGAGATAATATTGGTTGTCGCAACAAAAAATCTCGAGCGAAACATTTAGTTGAAAAGTGAAAATGCAAAGTTTTGCTAACATAAAAGAAATGTTTAGCGGACGTTGACTGAACTAATCGTTCTTTCAATCCAATGATTATGATTATAAAAAATTTTTCATTGTTGATTGTAGCGTTTTTCCCCACCTATGCAGTTTTAAAATTTGTTAGTTATGTCTTATAAAAATGAAATGACAGTGTTGGTGGGGGCACTTTTTTATCCTGGCAAAGGGCCATTCAGAAAGGACATCCCCGAAATTCCATGAAAATTAACCCCCCTCTTTTACCCCCTGCCAACATAGTGTCCATTTTTGTCCAGACCCCTATCTCCCCCCTCATAGACGTCCTAAATTTTTTGGAAAAGTAGGGTGTCCAAAAAATGTGTTGGAATATACAAAGGCTCATCCTTATTAATTTTCAAGCACCCGTCACACAAATTTAGGCTAATTCCCGACTTTTCCGAGGTTTTAAAAATGCAAGTGCATTTGGGACTGGGGACACATTTCTTCCGGTGTCCATTTCCCCTTTCACTGACCTCTAAAACTCAATTAAACAGAAAATCCAAAAACTAAAAAGTACCAACTTTAGTGGACGTCCATCATGGCTTTCCCCCGCCCCTTCCCCTGTCCACATGGTGTCCCCATGCCAACAGACCCCCTACCCC
Organism: Julus scandinavius; assembly: GCA_034696685.1. NCBI lineage: Eukaryota > Metazoa > Arthropoda > Diplopoda > Julida > Julidae > Julus > Julus scandinavius. The sequence goes on from JAQGAE010006535.1 coordinate 1,423, forward strand.
CTCTTGAGGACGTCTTTTTTGAATGGCCCATGTAAACGTATATTTTTAAACCCAGACAATATACAAACTACAGACAATAGTTGAAAATATTAAGTAATATTTAAACTTCCATAGATTTCAACCACTTCAATAGTTATGTAGTTACCGTTTAGAAAACATGGGAAGGACATTGTTATCCAACATGATTAATGTTATCATCACTCTTAATTGTACACCAATAAAAATTAGCAGTTGTATCGAATAAAATAAATACATCATGTAAAATGAATTTAATTATGATAGTAGTGTATAAACGAGGCGTGTCATTGATATTATATTTCTTTTCCTCATGCAATCTTGTGATAACTACAGTAATTACAGGTAACAACTAAGTTTAGTAATCAAGGACATTCTTTCTATTGTTGACAGCGGAAGAACATTATTATTTAGGCGATTGTTATTTTGGCAGATATCCATGGTCTAATACTACTATTTAGACACACACCACACATTTTACAAAAAAAAGTCTATTTAGATAAATAGGCCTCTGAAACACTCAACCAGTGTTGGGCAGTAATTGAGTATATTGAATGAACTTGAGTAACGAGTAAAAGAGTACCGAGTACCTACAAAGAGTCTTTGGATACAAAATATACAAAAGTAATTGTACTCCTCCTCATGAGTACAATTTGACCAAGTCTGCACTCAACTAGACTTTCGTTATTCTGTGTTTTACCACAATTCAGTTTCTTTTTTTTGTGCTTTTTTTAAAAGATTGTTGTCATGTTGATGAATAGGCCCTGATTAACCCCAAGAAACGATATGCCTATTCCACCAACTTGTCACTCGAGTAATTTTTTGACATATTTAACCATTTCAGTCTCAAAATAGAAACGACTTACTTCAGGGATGTAGGCAGAGTGATGAAATTGCATTTTATACGTGTTTAGACAGACAAGAAGGTAATATACATTACACATATGTATCATATTTTTAACGTCAAATTTGTTGACAAATTTATATCGAATCAGGTTTTGCCTCGGGCAAAGGAGGGGGAAAAAAAGGTTAACCGAAGTGCAAAATTCAATAAAAATGTTTAAAAACATATGAAGTTTCACGTGTTTTGCTATATTTATCAAGTTTATGAAAAAATTGTACAGGAAAATAATACCCACTATGAATTTCATCCGAGAAATTCTTGCTTCTTTGAATATTTGACATTCCCTCATGAAACTCCTTTCTGAAACAGAAATAAAATTTATAGTATTTTAAAATAATGTGACTAGACCAAAAATTTGATGAAACAGACAAAATATTGTTTGCCCATTGTGTTTTTGCAAACAAATCGCAAAAATTCGAAATTGTTATCAATTGTGAAATGCATTTTGAATAACAATTTACAAAACGAATTTTGAAATGTATTTCTAAAATTGTATTGCAAATGCATTTCTTTTCCATATAAGACATTTCGTTTACCAAAAATGAGTTAATTATTATTCAATTAGTTCTGTTGAAGATTGTGTCAATTTTCAAGATTACTAGTACAAAAACTTCAGATTAAAAAAACGTGTAATCATTGCACATTTTAGTTGGAGAAACTTGCTGCAATAACGCTCAAACTGTGGACTGCCACAGAGCCTGTAAAGAAGTATTTCTCAGTAGTCAAACCCCAAATCATCAAATGAGAACGAGTGTGGATGCATTATGCTCACAAAACAGCCCAAAAGTTGTAGAATGTGTTCACAATTATACGAGAACAACCCCGTCAAATAATCCACAAAAAGGTAAGTTGTTGTCGGGATATTTTCAAGTGAGACTGGGTTTCATTTAGCAATATAAATTTTAAAAATATACTTTCTTTGAAACAGATCTTCACTGTTGTGACAAATCTCAAAATGAGCAGTGCCGAAACACTTGCCGCAAGATACTTCGTGCCAACTCATCTAGTCAAGAAGTTGTTATGGATACCCTTACTGAAGGAGGATGTGGGCAGCCAGTTTTACATGCAAGTCATGAGCAAAACATACAATTTTTTAAGAAATAAACTAAAATACTGAGAGCAAGATCTAATAAGTGTTCCACTTTTTTGATTAACAGGACAGCCTTTGGCAGTGTTTTCTGTCTAATTCTGGCAATAATCGGCAAGATAGTGTGGCAGCCCCGAGAACAGGAAAACTGGGAATGGACAGTGCCAAACTGCATTGTTGTTTCAAAGCAGTGACTCCAATCTGTCAAAAATTGTGCTTCAAGGTAAATATTACCATTTGTTGAGAAACATCAGCTGAATAAGCCGAGTCCACACAAACGAAAGCACGAATTGCAAACGCAGAAAACACGGAAACACGAAACATGAAAACATGCTTTCAGGAGCACGCTTCCAAAAGCAGAGGTGTAAATGCCACACAAAAAAGCAGGAAAAATTGAGCAAAAGCTTTGAAATGATGACGCTCCTACAAACCCAATGGGGAAAGACCTCGACGTCCTTGTCTGGGACGCCACAGCAAAAAGTGGGGCCTACGCGGCACACGACGGCAGAGTACATGAGTTGGTACAAGGGCTTTAAAGTGGGAACAATTGTTTCCTTTGATCCCAATCGCATCTTGGTCGATCGGTGAAATGTTTTCAAAAGAATGTTTTTGAAAGCAAAAAAGCCAAGAAGTTTGCTGAAACATTGGGAGGAAAACTTGTTAAGCAAACGTTTATCGACAACTTGTTTTCAAAAACCTTGCTTTTGCTCCGTGCTTCCGTTGTTGTGGACTAGACTTAAGGTTCCCAGACTAACCTTATTATGATAACAACTCGAGATTGTTCTCAATTATCTTGGCTGTAAGCCAGGCTTTTGATTCTTTTGGAGTTGTTTTGGCCTCCCAGTGTCTGCCTGGCTTTAAATAGATTAAGCATTTGACCATTCTTGATTTTGTCGAGGTTCACGACAACTCAAAATAGTTAAATAATTTCAAATTTAGCACAATTCCAGGTAGCCAGATGCAGCCAATTCTCAATATGACGAATTGATGTTTAGCACAAAGTTAGGCATAATTCAAAACTTTTCCCCGTGGTTTTAAAAATTCAATATACTTCCAAATATAGTATTGACATTTAAAAGTTCACATCTTAATTTATTACAGACTTTCAGTACTGAGTGGGGCTCAAATTGGAAGCTTTTCCATCAATCATGCCTGTACAAACCAGCAGAAGCTCAAATGCTACGCTGCATCGAGGAAGGTTCGCTTGTTCTTGCAATACACACACATTCAACTTCGAAATGTAATAATGCATACATTCTTGAACAATTAACATCTAAATTAAATCCATAGTGGATGAGCCGTGCGAACTCGGCTGCGAAGAACTTTCGTACTGCAGCAATTTCAACAATCGCCCCACGCAGATGTTTCGAAGTTGCAACGCGTGGTCCGATCATGGCGCAAGAAACGAGATGGATATTTGGCGCGGTGGATTCATCAATACCTCAACCATTAGCATTCCTATTGTGGACACCGGCAAATGCTTCCCTTCCATGTGGAAGGGTATTGCATGTATGCTGGCTGTCAAACCATGCACCAACCGACATAGCTTTGCTGGACTTTGCAGGTATGCGTAATAAAGACGTAAAGTACTTTTTATATTTTTAATTTATTTTTTTACCAGAAACTATATGAGACCCTTCTAAAAAAGGATTTTTTTCATCAATCAGCACCAAAAACAATTACAACTAATTATTTTCCTCAAATTTCCAGATCCGATTGCATCAACACTTTGATGAACTGCATCGACTACCGCCGACTCCCTCGTGGAATGACTCCAGAAACAATTTGTGACACGTTATTGCCTACGGGCCAAGGTCTTTCTTGCACACCGCTAGCAACATACTTAGGTAATGTCGGTGACCAGAGGTTTCCTGCAGTTTTTCCTCACAGCAGATTCCCCAGCATTGAAAATGTACGAAGCCGCTTCTCGTGAAGGCTCATGGGTCCCAAAAGTGTATTTTTCACAGATTAACCTATAAAAAGGGTCTCTCAAAAATATTTCATACGAGATACGTCTGCAACAGTCTTTACAGAACACGCGTACGAGTCTTCGTGCAATTTCTATATGCAGAGATCTCCTGTGTGCGTATCTCCTAGAACCGGTACTACCATTCCACGGGATGGTCAATGTAGTGTGATAATAGGTGAAGTCTAAATTTGTTAAATTTTCTCAGAGCCGAGTCCTCATCGTCTTACAGGGAAACAAGTTTCGTTTCCATGCCGTCCTAATCCGTGCAATGTCACAGATATTTGCCTGGTGAACAGAGATTGTGGCGTGAAAGATAAATGCTTGCCGTACAAATGCGTTTCAGGTAACTTTGATATAAGTCACATTAATTTGTTTCAATATTGTCTCGGTGGTGAAAAAACTGGTTTTAAGCGCATTTCTTCTGCAGGTTGCCGAATGGGAGATACATCCCTTATGACAGTTCCTCGAGGGTCTCTGGTCCATATTCCAACGTCAGGAATAAATCCAGGATGTCAAAAAATGTGTGTTTGTTCGGAGAGATCCACTTTTGAGAATTGTGTCACACTGCCGTGCCAGCCCACCGATGGGTGCTGGATTGGCGGAAAAAGAATTGGTATGCAATTAAAACTTGACGATCGAAATGTTAAGTCTTATAATTAAAATTTAACGAGTTGCTTACAAATCGTGATATTTATTTCTGCAGCTCACAAAGCCACGTTTCAGCTGGACTGTAACACGTGTGCGTGCTTTGCCGGTGAAGTAACTTGCAGCAATCAACCCTGTCCTGTCATTGGCGACAAAGCGGTGCAAGGTGTTACAGGTAAACCTTAATTTGAATGTTGGAATGTGAATTCTGAATGTTTGTTGTCCAAATTAACTAATAAATATACGTCATTTATCAGGATTGCCGTGCAATTGTCCTAATCAATATGTGCCCGTGTGCGCATCAAACGGCAAAACCTATCCAAGCGCATGTGTCGCTACGTACGTACCATATTACAGTTGTACATGAAAATAACATGTCCTCCAGTTATATATAATTTGGATGTTTATCCTCTTTTTAGCTGTGCTGGTCTGCCGGATCACAAAGTGGAATTTGGTGCTTGCAGTGCGATTGATCCTTGCCAACCTAATCCTTGTAGGCGAAATCAGAGGTTTGCCATCTTATTTATTATTTACAGATTATTGGAATCACGGTATATATATTTTTTTAGATTCTAATTATTACTGATCTTTCTCAGATGTATTCCAGTGAAAAACATATGTCTGGGACTGTCCAGAAATTCCTGCCCTCAGTACAAATGTGGTAAGTTCAATTAAAATTGTCAGCAGTAACTGTCTTGAGAGACCACTGATGTTTTTTGAAAATTAATCTTGCAAAGAACTGCGGTTATGTTATTAAAACTTGTATTTGCCAACGTTGGACATATTTTTGTGTTTCAGTTGACAGCAATCAAGACTGCCATCATGCCAAGAAACATCCTGCTTGCGATTCCTATCATCATCAACATGCATCTCTCTGCACTTTACTACAAAAAGATAGAGTTCTAGCCTATATGGGGCCATGCCTTGTAAGTATTGATAACATATGAATATTTTTACATTTACCCAATCATGCCATACGCTAAACACTCTTTTACTGATACATATAGAAATATTGTCGCAATGTTGGTCCCGTATGCGGTCAGAACGGTGAAACGTATGCTACTGAATGCAATGCCTGGGCAGATCGTGTGCTACTAGATTATCAAGGACCGTGTGTCGCAGTTGGAATAACAAAAGGTAGGACATATTGGCTTATCGCACTTGCGACCACTTAACGCGTAAACATTATTAAGTTATATCGCTACAACAACCTCCATTTCTAAATTAATACGGCAACTTAAACAGCGTTTTATTTGATTACAGAACGCGTAACAGGAAAATGCAGCGGAGTAACATGTCCTGCTCTGCTACAAAGCCGATGCGACAGCGTGACACCACCTGGCGCCTGTTGTCCGATTTGCGGTAATTAATGCTATGTGGCTACGTGTCACTCTGGACTCGCCGAATACCGCATGCATGGCATAGCGCGGCCTTTAAAGAACACGTAAATGAATCGCTAAAAGTGAATTTCTCAAATTATTCTTTTTCTGCAGGAGCTTCGATGAAAATGTTGTACAGCCAGAAGCAGACTGAACGCATCGACCAAGTTCTCAAAAGTGGCACACCGCTTACAGTTCAAAGCATCGTTCAGTCTTTTCGAGAACATGTTAAAGTCGCGCAATGCGACGTTTTCGGTTACTTGAGCTTGGAGGGCGAGATTGTACTAGTGGTCACAGTTGCGGGTGAACTGCCAACCATGCTGCAGCTTGAAACTTGTGCAAAAGAAGCAGAAAAACTGGAACTTATGGTGCAGTTAGGTAGCCCAATATTTCTCAACGATTTTAAACTATCCGCTATTACAGCTGCCATGCCGGTTAACAACTCCGCAAATATTAACTCGTTAGCCACATTCTGGTTACTGCTGGCAACCATCGTTCATCTGATGTTCAACAAATTATAGCACAGACTGCCGTAAAACATAGAAATCTTAATTTAATGTTTATGAAAGATAGACCAACATTAACACACTCGCGAGCAGTCCGATTTAGTCCCATGGAACATGTCACAAGTGTGACTTGATAGAAAACTGATAGTGGCATGTGGGTCCCATGTGTATGCTGCTCCAAAGGGCATCATACATATTTTTACCGCCCACATACATAGGACCGTTTCCTTCAAACAAAGCTTTAATACATATCTTTATACACCATAGTTCTTGTACGAGTCCATTGTATAGTTGATATAATTTTATATAAGAAAGCACTTTTATACGAATGACATTCAGTTTTATTATTATTATAAAAAAGTATCTAATTTTAAACCTTCCTGTGCATGTTCTTATAATTTTTAACCTGTTTTGTATATAATTGTATGATATCAATGTTTGTAAATGTGTAAATACTATAAATTTTCAATAAAATATTTAATTAAATTAATGAACTTCTACTGAACTCATTTTCAGAGCCCAAATTTGGTGATATTAAATTCGATTTTCGTAATGCTGTAGAAATGATATAAAACCCATAAGTATATTCGAGTAACGCAAGCTAATTTTATTTAATTTTACTTAAGATAATAAAAATGTGTGGGGGGTCTCGTACGATCAATATGATCAATGCATTTAACTAAAACTAGAGCATCGAAATTATCTTAATGTACAAGTTCAGAATTGGAGCTAAAGGCTAAAGATATCAGGGCGCCATCTTTAAAATTTGTAATGGATTCTGTCGAGAAAAAATATCGATTAATTCATTTATTAATACGAAATCACACCAAATTGGCTTGTCATGATGTAACCATAACCTAATTATTTTTTCGGTCAAATATAAAATACAAATTTTCTTAGGAAATTAATTTACACATTCGACGCTTACGGCTCATATTAACCGCAGATTAAGTGGCTCACGGATCAATCGCTGGTATAATATCTTATACAATATGCCATTGTTTTAAAAAATTGCTGAGTTGTTGCTTAAGATTATTCTCAACTTCCTCGTAAGAAACTAAAACGTTTTTGTAATGCATCGCTAACAGCTATTATAGTTTTAAGATTTTCCTAAAATTTCCAAAAATTGAATCAAAATGGCTGTGACAAAGCTAGATACATGGGATTATGTTTCGATGTCACTCGTAGTGGCATTGTCCACCATGATAGCATTTTATCACGTTTTTAAGGTTAATAAAAGCAAAAATAATACGAAGGAATTTCTGGTTTCTGGAAAAAACATCGGATTTCTTCCAATAATTTTGTCTACTGTGGCCACCGCCATTTCTCCAATATCAATGCAAGGATTTCCATTGGAGATCTACATGAGTGGAATCCATTTTATTTTGCTGTGTATACCACCGTTTCTTGTGCTACCTATATTTGGATACTTTTTTCTACCTGTCTACTATAATCTCGGAGTAAGCAGCATCTTCCAGGTAAAACACAGTTTAATTATTATTAAAATATAAAAATAAAATGCAATATTGATCAGGTAAAATTAATTGTAAATTGAAACAAAAACAAAATTTGTAACAAGAATATATTTTCATTATTTTCACTCAAAACATGTTGATATGTTGCTAGAATACTGGAATGGTTTATTAAAATTACCATAAAAATTGTATAAACAATTTTTCAGAAATAACTACTTCAATATTGCAAATATTACAGTTATTAATTGGCATTAGAATTGATTTTTTGTCATTTTTTTGTTGTTGCTTATTTAAAAGTATTTAGAGTACAGATTTAACCGGACGTTAAGACTTACAGCATCTGTGATTAATAATGTACAACTGGTAAGAAATATATTTTGATTCAGTGCGCTTGGCAATGATGATACCGTAAATAAATTGGCAAATTTAGCATATACAGAGTGGACCAGAATTCCAGCGCTATCCCTCTTTTTCTTAAATCTTATAGTTATGAAAATTCTGTTAATGTGGTTAAACAGGAAGTCACGCGTGCTCTATCCACTGATGTTGTTAGATTTTAACTACTACAGTTTGTTGACAGAAATCCAAATAATAACTTGTGACCCGTAACACTTAGGACAAAATGT
>JAQGAE010006536.1:0-10028 GCA_034696685.1 Julus scandinavius
TTTATTTTAATAAACAAGCTTCAGTTAAGTCCGCGTGGAACTCGTTATTCGCGGGATAACCTTGCTGGAGCCTGACACAACAATATGGCGTCTCCAGATATAGTTTCTTCGTCAGCTAAATGTTTTGAATATATTTTCCAAATATTATACCTGAAATGATGCACCTGATGTGTACCCTGCTTACATTTGGTATGTTTTCCCATTGTTGTTGTCTGTAATTTGAAAAAAATAAATTGTAAAAGATAATCTAAAAAATTATTTTATTAGAATCAAAGAATTTTTCATGTTTCATATACTGACATTAATGTGCGTCTTACAATCGATGAAATCTAATCATTAATGAAATACGGCAGTTGATGACAAAATGAACTTGCAGAATTTTTTTTAGTTAGTTATACGTTTTCCTTTTGTTGTTGTCTTGAAATTGAAAATATAAATTGTAAAAGATATTGTAAAAAATAATTCGTTATTAGAATCAAAGCATTTTTTGTTGTGTTGTTGGTACTGACATTAATGTGCGTCTTACAATCGATGGCATCTAACGCCATACGGCAGTTGCTAACAAAAATGAATTTGCAGAATTTTTTTTAGACAGTAATAAGTTTTCCTATTGTTGTTGTCTTGAAATTGAAAATATAAATTGTAAAAGATATTATAAAAAGTTATTTTAATTTAGAATCGAAGCATTTTTGTTGTTGTTGTGCTGATGGTACTGACATTAATGTGCGTCTTACAATCGATGCCGTCTTATAATTGGTGAAATTCGGCAGTTGATGACGTAAATAAATTTGCAGTATTCTTTTTAGATAATATTTCCATCTAGAATTTACACCTGTAGATGGAATTCTTAAACAACACTTTTTATATTAAAATAGTGTTTTAATCTAAAAACCTTTTCGATTATCCCTCGTTTACGGCACACTGGGTTGGACGTTTTTGAATGTGCCTTACAGAAATGCGTTTTCCAGCACAAATGCTATTTTCTGAAATCGACAAAAAAAGTCTCTTGTTCACTTAAACCAAATTGCATCCAGATGAAATAATGAATGAATAAGAGAGTGAATTAAATTTTCCTACTTCGTCGCCTTGCAAAAGGAAATGATGTCGCCCCCGTCCAGAGGGAGTGACAAGTATTTCCATGTTAACATTTCCAACTAAATGCATAAAAGGAAATGGAGATTTTCTTTCTAAACTTGTTTACGTTTACTTAAATGCGCAGCTTTCGGTTAAATGACGTCATATTGACGTTGTCGTTGTCCCTGGGGCCATCTCCAAATAATGTCCTCCATTTAAGGAAATGAGCACCCTCAATCTCAAGTAGTTGTTGGCTTTTTTTGCTGCTGGCCACAAGATTTGATTATTGGACAGGTCAAGATGGTTTTATTCCTGGTGGGACTTGTGCAATACGTGTCCAGCTTAACTTTAATCTTGCTCTCCAACTATCGATTTCTGAGGGAAAACTAGACGTTTACTTATGCCATGTAGTTTGCTTTTTCTCCCATTTGTAGACACAAAGAATACAGTAATTTTAAAGTTAAATATTGGTTTGGATGTTTTTTGAATTTATAGTACTGTACCTTCTACTTTACCAGACAAATAGGAGGCAAGATATTATCGTGTTTTTTATTTTTTTTTATAAGTTTTCAAAATTGACCAAAGACTGGCGGTTCGTTTAAAGAACTCAACATGAACTTTTTAGTAATGTTTGATAAGTAGTAAATCTCAGAACCGTATTTAAACATTCCATTATCTGTTTATTCGGTGCTATTTTGGTGCATTATGTACTGTTGCGCGTTAAAGAACATAGATGGCGTTGGGGTTTTGGGAAGAATCCTATATATGCAGATAAACATATTCCTTTGGGACTATATTGAACACAAAATTACTTAATCGACCATTACTTATAGTCGCCTTTGGGCCCTTAAACCCCAACCAACAACAACAACAACAATCGACCATTATATTTTTATTAGTTATACTGTAAAACATGGATAACCTTTAAGGTTATACCTTTAAGGGGAAATTCCCTTAAAATCGCTGTCATGTTGAATTTTGGTGGGTTTCACCAAAGGCAAATTACTTAATCAACAGTAAAAGTGTCATTAGTTTATATTTTGAAGGAATTTCGATGACGTCCTTTTTGAATGGCCCCTTGCTTGGGCTTTGATTAATATTTGTGTAAAACACATATCACTTATACAGACTCGAATAATTTTTTTACTTCAGTGAGTAAACCAAAAAGTAAAAATCTTCATTTTTAGAAAGAAGATGTGAAACAGTCCTGTAGGAATTCCAGAATTCCACAGAACATATTTTGAATACCACAAATACTAAAAATCCAAATTTTTAGAAAGAAGATGTAGAACCCTTGAAAACAGTCCTGTAGGAATTCCAAAATTCCACAGAACATACTATTTTGAATACCACAAGTCTAGTGAAGGTATTCACCGTATTTGAAACGAAAGTTGCAGTGATTTAGTACATTTTTGTATGCATATCATATTGGCTTTCAGACTGCTGTAGTTTTATTTGGGGACTTTTGTCTGATATCGATCGTGTTTGATTAATACGAATCATGCCATTTGGGATCGCAGCCCTAATGCGTAAATTATGAAATGTATTAACAGTACTTGATTTTCAATTAATTATTCCGGCTAATTTTCTCCGTCCACCTTTCAACGGGTTTGACGCAACGTAATTGTTTGCCGGTTGAGCATTATTGCTAATCTTTGGATATTAATTAGCCATCGGCGTAATTTTGTATACCAATTTATTCACGCTTGTGGTCATGCATGCTGCACTAAATGCGGAAATGTCAGCCTATTTGTTATTCGTGATGTATGAATGCATGGATGATTTTTAAATTTAGGTTTTGATATGCTCAAATAAGAATGGGCACACAAGTCGGCATAGTAACAAACTTGGCTTGTTGCTGTGTCATAATTGAATTTCAGTTACCAATCATTTTGTTTGTCGATGGTTTTGATCAATGTTAATAACAACTTAAAAACTTTTAAATCATAAAATTGTTAAATGTAGGATTTAGAGTTTTTAAATATATTATTTACGAGGGGCGGTCAAAAAGTCTTGCATATTCGTTTATTATTCGAAAACCAGATGTCGTACAAAAAAGCTGAAATATCCATTTTAAAGAGGAGTAAATTTGCTATTTTTCAATTTAGTACCTGAGTTTGTTGACACATTTATCCCAACGTTTTATGAGATTGTTTATACCCCTATCGTAAAATGAGTTATGTTGGCTATCCAGATATTTCCGAACTGCTAGTTTCACATCATCGATTGTTTGGAATTTTTGACCACTCAAGTGTTCATTTAGTGGACCAAAGAGATAAGTCGCTTTGTTGAAAAGTCGGGGTTGCATGGCGGATGTTTCAATGTTTTCCACTCAAACATGTTGATCTTGTGGGCTTGTGGCATGGGCAGAATGGGACTTCTCTTTTTGTCAGTTACAGTTTCGCGTCATTTCTTAAAGTTAAAATAACACCTGTGTACCATACTCTGTGAATATTAACATTTCACTAAAAATTTCACTCGGTTTTATGCCTTTCAACACTGAAAAACGATTAACACGTCGTTGTTCCTGTCACGTGAACGCTTTCAAGTGAGGCGCCATTTTGTTTTTGATAGTTTGTTCGGAATTCTGCATTAATTGTGGTGCCATGAAATGACCTAAAACCAAATTTCCTGCTGTTTAAAATGGCTATTTTAGTTTTTTTGCACGACATCTGGTTTTCGAATAATAAACGAATATGCAAAACGTTTTGACCGCCTCTCTTATATATTACACGGATCTCTTTTAAATCATAAAATTTCATAATTAATTTCAAAATTATTCCATATCCTTATCTAAAAAGTGTATTTAACGAGCACTTCATCTGTAGATTTAATATTTAAAAAAATTAAAAAAGTTGTCATTGCATCATCAATATAGTGAAATATTACGATATTAATTACAACAGATCCCTACAATCCAGTGGCTTAATTCCAGCATTGGAAACATCTTTAAAGCCTTCTATAATTACTGACTAACTTCAGTTGGAATGTTATTTGATAAGATAATAATTAACCAGTATATGGTAGCAGCCTTCGAAAACTAATGATTTGATTATCCATAAATTTGACTGATGGTTTCCGATAACCTAGCATAAACACAATTTCAGTCGCATCTATTATTTCCCGTGTGAAATATTCCCTTGATGAGTGTTACGAGCGGTTTTCCAAACGCCCCCTTGTGGTGCATCAAAACTCCCACATACTATTAACCACCTACGCCTCATTTAAATGTTCAGTAGCAAGCATCATTGGTGTCCGATATCAGTGAAAAGGATAATGAGTGACCACAGGGTGAAATGTTTAAGCATTCAAGGGACAGCTTAGTGTTGGGGACATTTAGAATACATGATGAGGAATAAATCTGGTGCTGCTTTCAATAATTTCAAGGGCGAGTATCGTATGGATGAAATATGATGATACCTTAGAGCTGTGTTTTTCAATACAGTGGCAAGTTCCTGTAAATAAATTTGCATTTCCACGGGTTATATAAGATACTTAAGGGACCTGGGTTATGGCGTAACCCAAACCCATTCCAGAGAAATAAAAGGGGGAATTTTCGTTACTTTATAAAACAACGTATATCAGAAATCCATGAAATGTTTGGAGAAATTGTATGGAGTACAGGAGTAAATTTCTGTATGACATAACCTAACCCCAATCCAGAAACATAATAGGTACATTTTCGTTGGTATATTAAACCTCGTTTCAGTATATTATAAATTATTTAAATTTGATAAATTGTCTTGTATAAAGAAGGTAAAGAATAACCAATAAAGATAGATAAGGCTCTACAGGTCCCAGCCCGTCTCGCCGTTTTTTAAGAGCTGTGGTATTTTTTTCATGGTAATGTTTGTTAGTACACAAAGTAGCATCCCAACTAGAAGGTAAAGAATAATATTTTCATAGAAGCATGGTTTAAATAAAAGATTTTCGTTCTTTCCCCTTGGATTTCCAAACAATATTTAATATTTCAAAGATTTTAATTGTTTTGTATTATAATAGCTTCCTACATCCTTAGTTAAGAAACTAGAAATTTTACAAAAAATACACGTATTTGTCACCTATTAAACTTGGTCTCCACTTGGTACCTTCCTAAACCTTATTTTTAACCTGATTTTAATCTTAATTATGAAACTAGAAATTTTACTAAAAATACACATATAATTGTGACCTATTAAACTTAAGTCTCATCTGTGGTGCTTTATCTGCAGTGCTTTAATGCAGCCAGTGTTTTCCTAACTTAAAGGGGCAGGGATGATGTACCTAATATAATATGAAAATGTTAATACAAAATAATGCTGTTAACTAGAAATATACATACAATGTATACAGCAGACTATACTTAAGGGTTTTTTGAAACCATAGTACATAAATCCCCGTGTTTTTTCGTTTTTTAAATGGGTATTAAGGTACTCTACCCAAAAAATGAACGAAAATTACATTTACCTAGAGGGTTTACAAAAAAAACCTTAAGTTAAGAAATCCAACATTTTTCTGCTACAATGTATACAGCAGACTATACTTAAGGATTTTTTTGAAACTATAGTAAATAAACCCGTGCTTTTTTGGTTTTTTAAATGGGTATTAAGGTACTCGACCCAAAAAACTAACACAAATTACATTTACCTAAAGGGTTTACAAAAAAAAAACCTTAAGTTAAGATATCCAACATTTTTCTGCTACAATGTATACAGCAGAATATACTTAAGGATTTGTTTTGAAACTATCGTAAATAAACCCGTGTTTTTTCGTTTTTTAAATGGGTATTAAGGTACTCTACCCAAAAAACTAACAAAATTACATTTACCTAGAGGGTTTACAAAAACAACAACCTTAAGTTAAGAAATCCAACATTTTCCCGCTACAATATATACAGCAGACTATACTTAAGGATTTTTTTTGAAACTATTGTAAATAAACCCGTGTTTTTTGGTTTTTTAAATGGGTAGTAAGGTACTCTACCCAAAAAACTAACAAAAATTACATTTACCTAGAGGGTTTACAAAAAAACAACCTTAAGTTAAGAAATCCAACATTTTTCTGCTACAATGTATACAGCAGAATATACTAAAGGATTTTTTTTGAAACTATAGTAAATATACCCGTATTTTTTGTTTTTTTAAATGTGTATTAAGGAAATAGATTTTAACTGTATTGTGTTATATAGTTTCATACATCCTTAGTTATGAAACTAGAAATTTTACTAAAAATGCACTTATATTCCCATATGGAAAAAAAATGCATTTTCAATGATTTGCAATGCATTTAAAATGCATATAGATTGAGACACCGAAAATGCATTTCTGAAAATGTATTTAAAAATGCATTAATACATTTTGAAATGTATTTAAAAATACATTTTAAATGCATTTCAGCGTCTCAATCAATATGCATTTTTGAAATGCATTTCTTTTCCATGTGGGTTAATTTATCACCTATTAAACTTGGTCTCCACTTGGTACTTTCCCTGCAATGCTTTAATGCAACCAGTGTTTGCCTAGCTTAAAGATAGCTTAAAGATGCAGGGATGATGTATAAAATATGAAAATTTTAATACAAAAGTATTCATGTACACCAAAAATGTACAACATGAAACAAGACATGCGGAAAAAGTCATGCCACGTTAGATACGGTCATAATTTTCTCAGATTCTCAGGTCAAAATGCAAGTTAACTCGTTCAAATCTGGGTTGCCAATAGACACCAAAGCTGACCGTCCCATGGGTATAATTTCATTGGAAAACGCTCGGATGACCGTCATTTGGCGCATATGAAATTTATGGATTTTCTGTTGCTTAGCATGCAACAAATTACGGTCAGGTAAGCACCCATTTGCTGTTCTCAATTTAATACGCGCTTGAAACGTGGGGTTTGGTTTTCACCTTCCTCCCAACCCCTTGCAGTCCAAATAACTTTTACTAATTGAACCTTGTTTACACTTAACTCGTATTAGTCCCTCGTGCGGAACTTTAATGTGACATAGTATCCCTCAGCGACCCTCTTCCCATATCTAAAACAGTTTCCATACGCTGTCATAATCGATACTACTGCATCGTCATCATCTTTAATGTCCAATACCATATTTCGTTAATTTATAAGTGCCAATCGATTTTTGTCACAGCTAAACTAGACAGTTTTCTGTGAGGGACTATCTCTAAAGTTCCTTCACTCGTTACGGTGTACACCTGATGACGTCATTGACGTGAGTGGGTTGACGTCAGAATTTGACGTAGGAGGACGACGGGTAAGACGTGATTTTTTTTTATTTCCTGGGATTTTGATAGTGGATTTTATACGTCATTGGACTTGACGTCAGAGAGAAGGTAGACATAGTACACACTTTTAGTTGGGCGTGGGTGTTGCCAAATGTTATTAACTTGATGTTTGTAAGCCTACTATGTTGATAATGTTGGCTGCACAGGTGTATTTCTATATTTTAGAAGTAATTTCATTCTTTTACTACTCGTTTGAAACTGCCGGTTTAGCCGGAGAGCCGGTTAAGAGGGCTTCTATTGATAGCGTTTGACCACATTTATCCACTCAGTTAGTCGGATTATTTGTCAGAATACATGGTCAGAATACATGAAAAATAATGCTGACTTCACTAACCACATTGTCTTGCTTTTCACGTAATGTAATAAAACATGCACGGAAACAGTTGACTGTCTTCGATCGATAACCGACAGTTTTCCACCGCTATTCCCTGATTCTATTCAATGATTTCCATACCACATCATGACGAAAGGTACTGTCTTCAGTGTCAACTATCTCCAAACAGTACCCTTCTAAAACATTTTGTATTGCAATTGTATCAGCCCACTTCGCCGACACGCCATTTCGCCGACACATTTCCGAATGCTGAGTTTGGTTAGGTTAGGTAATAAAATTATATATAAAATTAAAAACAAATAATACGCAATTATACAAAATTATACGCCGACATGCCACTTCGCCGACACATTTCCGAACGCTGAGTTTGGTTAGGTTAGGTAGTAACATTATATAAAATTAAAAAACAAATAATATGCAATTATACAAAAATAATACTAAATTATACGCCGACATGCCACTTCGCCGACACATTTCCGAACGCTTAGTTTGGTTAGGTTAGGTTGGGTAAAAATAATAATATAAAATTATACAAAAATAATATAAAATTACAAAAGATTATCATAAAATAATATAAAATTACAACAAAATTATCAAAAATTATAATGAATTTTCCTAAAAGAATTGTACGAAGAAACTTAATGAGAGTCTGTGTGATCATTTGTTTTGTGTAGTTCAATATACAGCTATTTTTAAGTATGTAGCAATTGATAACACTAGCATCTCCAATCATTCCTCACTGTCATTACTTACTTTAACACGAACCATGATCTTTAGTCAATGATAAAGCGAATACATGATAATAAGAACTAAATGTCATTCTGATTTATTATTTGTATCTCGTGAAGAAATATTCTCATCTTTTGTTACACTCTCTCATTTCCATCATCACGTTTTTCAGCAACTTCTGTTTATATTATGGACAGAAATATTTCTTCTAAAGCATGCCAATGACTCATGATGTCACCCACTATAATTCGATACGTGACAATGATAGTCTTCGATACTTCCAATTGCAATTCGGTTGCCGTGGGTATCAATTCTTAAAAAGTGAAGACAGAATTGTTCAGAGCTTACAATATTTATTTATTGGCGAAATAAGTTTTTAAAATTGATTATAGGGGCTATTCAAAAAGGACGTCCACAAGATAGGGTAGAGGATCTTCTGGCATGTGGACACCATGAGGGATGATTTGAGGGTCAATTTTTAAAGGAAATCTGGGAATGTCCTTTTTGAATGGCCCCTCATAGCATTTTTTAAAAAAAAGTCCCTTATCGAGAAGCGTCTACTAGTGAGGCAAGTATAACAATTCTTTCCTTTTTACTGTTAGATAGTATAGGTGAGGGGGAAAAAGAAAGTTGTTTCGTTGATTATAAGGGAAACAACAATAAATATTCCCATCCCCATTAAAAACATCCAACCCTAACCAAAATCCAGTAGCCGGCGGGAGGCCAAAAAAAGCACTAGCCCGTGAAATTACTAAGCTACCAAAATCAATTCCTACCATGATAGCGTCTTACGTGTAGGGTAAGGGTGTCCTAAGATTCAAGATGGATTAAGGGGATCTTGGAAGGAGACAGGATGAAGAAAACGCTACATTTTTCGCTGAGAGCACTTTTTTTCTAGATATTTGCACACAATCACTTCGAATTTGCTATATTATGTGAAACGTTAGCATTCGCCTCGTCAGCAGCAGCAATTTATTTTGGGCTTTTTTTTTACTTCGGAATTTTCCGAGAGACTTCATCTTGGCCCTTTGGACTGCAAAATACCATTTGGGGATGTTTGTCCAGTTTCTACTCTGGAATTTTGTAATAGGAATGGATAAAGGGGACGTGGACCGTATGAAAAATTTGAAATTAATTTTAGGGGTGGTTCATGAGCTACCCATATAATTCTTGAATGTTGCAAAGGGTTGACCAAGCGAAATATCGGTGTTGTAACAAAGGTGGAGGTGTAAAATCTCCAAAATTCCTATAATAATGGATTTATGGTGGACAACTATATTTTTATTCATTTTTCACAACATGGTGTTTTTCAAATGCACAATCACTCCCAAACAGGCTTGGGTATATAAATTGTACTCATGAGTAGGAATACTGTGGAATCGCGCTCACAGTATAAGTACAGTACATGTAATCAGTAGTAATATGGAATGAGTAATCAAACTTGGACAAATATGTTCTCATGTGCAGAAGTTCTGATTAAGAGTAGGGGAGACCGGGGCAGGTTGAATCAAGGGGCAGGTTGAAACAATGCTTGTAGCGGCCCCTCATGCACCCGTTACACAGCTGTGCAGTTGACATGTGCTGAGGACTGTAATAGCGCAGCTTTCAATGTTGCTG
>JAQGAE010006537.1:0-10027 GCA_034696685.1 Julus scandinavius
AATAATCCAATGATTTCTTGTAGTTTAATATTAATTAATTATTTGAAAATGCATGCAATAATTTCTGCTTGATATTTGTTTGCATCCATCTGCATAAGTGTATACATTTATTTTACTTCATGCAGTCATTTAATATGTACATATAATATCATGATTTTTAAATAAATTTACAATGTTCCCATACAGTCCCATAGCAAAATCATATGAGACTATGGGATTAATGGGACTTGCTAATGAGACCAATAAGACAAGAAGTGGGACATAATTGGAATCCATTGTGTAAGTGATTTTTTATTATGGGACTCTAAGGGATAAGCAGCATCTTATGAAAACCTTATGGGGCCTCTAAAGTAAAAAATCTCGTGGTCTCATAAGGAAAGCAATGAGAATAATGAGAACCCATTTTTAATAAGATTTCATTGAATGGGACTTAATGAGATAAGTCCCTAACTAATTAGATTTAATTATATTTTTATGAGATCTCATTATAAAAATATGTTGAACAATTAAGACTGTGTGTTGTTCTATACCAGAATACACCCATACCTCGCTTTACAGCATATAGATGCGTTTCAGAAAAGTTAGCCGTATATCGAAAAAGCCATATAGAATCAATTTTTTCTGCATGGCGATTTTCATTTTTTTGCCGTCTTTAACGTGAAACCCATAAGTGTTTTATTGTTAGCCAAATCCGACCTTGTTTGTGCAAATTGGGGTAACTTATCAAAATTTTTGGTCATTGTTTAATTACAACATTTTTTTTGGTTGTAAAACGAAGAATTTGGGCCGTAAATCGAAACATCCATAATTAAAAAAGGCCTTTATAGCGAGGTATAGATGTAATATTGTACGAGAAATCATTTAACAAAGTTTTTTTAGTAATTTCCATTAAGTTGCGTTCAAAAACGCATATATACCTCTTTCAATGTGCTTTTCGTCAGGAATCGCCAGTAGGTAAGTGGTAAAGGTATTGAACTGGGAACGCTTGGTACATCGGTTCGATCCCTGCTGAGTGACATTTATTTTACCGTAATTAATGGGACCATTGAACAGTAGGACCATTGGATTACAACAATTGGATAGTTTCAATGGTTGCACTGAAATATTGAATTGTCCAATTTACAAATACGCTTCGAAATAATAATTGTATGAATGGTTCAGTTTTTTTGTAATCCAATGTTTCTTTCACCAGGGTCTAGCCCCAAACTTCTGGCACTGCTTTTCAAATGATGGTGCAACACATCTGCATAGGCTCAGGCTGTCATGGTACCTTCAACAAAATGAAGATTTCCCAATCCAATGTATCCCATACAGCCCCAAACCATCATGCTGCCCCCTGCATGTTTCAGTGGACTCGGTATGTTTTGTTGGTCCAAAGCAGTACCTTTCCTTCTCCATATGGTAATTACACTGCTTGGTTTGAAGACCTCAAACTTACTCTCATCTGAGAATACTACATCTTTCCAGAATTCCAATGGCTTGTCCTTATATTTCTTAGCAAACTAGGCGTTTCTGCCTGTTTACTTCTCAGATGAATGGTTTTCTTCTTTGCCTTTGACCTTTTATACCAGCATTATGAAGAATATTTCTGATGGTTTGTGTTGCCACAACCTTCCCTGATGTTGATGCAAAGTGTTTCACAACAATCTATGAGGACTCTTTTGGGTTTTTCATGGCACAACTTACAACGTTACGTTTTTCTCTCACAGTGAACTTGCATGGTTGGCCTGTTCTTGGTTTGTTGATGACAGTTCCGGTCTCTTTCTTTTTCCTCACAATATTATGAACAGCAGCACATGATACTTTCAACTCTTTTGCAATGTCTCGAAATGTTATACCATTTTCTTGCAAATAAATAATTTTTTCTCTGTTGGCAATCGAAATCTCACTTTGTTTAGGAGCCATTGTTAATAAAACTGACTTGATACTTAAAACAATGTACATATATATAGCAAAATCTTGCTGGAATTTAAATTTGCATAGGTATTTTTTAGAATCTTTAACCAGTTAGCCATAAATTAACAAACTCAACAATGATAAGATTTTGTTCACATACTTTTTTCGCGGCGGAATTTCCTCTTTTTGTAATTTACATTTTTCTTGTTTAAGTTGTGGAAATTATTTTTGATGTTGCATAAACTATGTAATGTTAGTAATATACCAAGTGCAATTTTACCTGTTTAATTTACCTGTAAACGACGTTTTTCATGTTGTTCTTTGTGTCAACTGTATTTTATGGTCCACTTGGTCGAAACCCCTACAAGGTCTTGCTCCCCCAGTCTCAATCCGAGTTACATGACACCATCAGCTAAAGTACAGGTCACGTGCTTTATTTTCGGATAGCAACAAAAAGGTACACCCAACTGAAACTCACCACGGACTGGGGTCTCAGGACTTGAATAGCTTATGACGTCT
This sequence comes from Julus scandinavius, assembly GCA_034696685.1. Lineage (NCBI taxonomy): Eukaryota > Metazoa > Arthropoda > Diplopoda > Julida > Julidae > Julus > Julus scandinavius. The sequence continues at coordinate 2,416 of JAQGAE010006537.1, forward strand.
TCGCACCTGGGGTCGCTCCATAACTTGGGGCAATAGCTCAACCCTATTTGTTCAGCTGACGTCGTCCTCACTTGCCAGCTTGTGGGCTGCATAGGCCAACTCCCAACTTATCCATGGCGCAGGGTTGGCACGGCACGGGCGAGACAACCTCGACGTTAGCAAGTAGAATGAGCCACTAGCCCCCAGCTGTCGATACACTACTGGTGATGCATACTCAGTTGTTCTAACCGGTATCTGACCTCTTGCGAGCCAGTCCATCCTGCTTTTATAGCAGGATGAAATTCTCCTGCTCCCCCTTTGGGCGGAATCTCAAGTATGGCAAACTTGTTGGTTCGGGTCAAACAGGTTCGTGACCATAACAATGCAAATGGCATTCTGTCGCAGACTTCAAGGTTCACATTTATAATAATCAATAAATATAGCATTCTTTACTTTGACATGTGTAATGTTTTTACATTTTTTTGTTTGCTAATTTGGTGAGGAAAATTTGCTTTTAAACCTGGAAAGGCAGGGAAGTTAAGAATTTTATTTGTGGGGGTACTCTCTTAAACTCAAGCTTGCATATTTAGAAAATAGTTTGAAACACGGAGGGGTCCTCTGAAAGCGACCTCATCTGAGTCATATTGACTCATTGCATTGACTTTCAGCAACATAGTCTTATTTGTTAATGTTATGGAGAACTGATCCCTTTGCAAATTTCTCATCTATATTAATTTCCACAGGCATCACTGGCTTCTTAGACACAGATTATATTGGTTTTAGTAAGCTGATGGATAACTTTCTTCTCCTTGAAACTCACCAAATGTCTCAGACTCCAATTCTGCAAATGATATATATTACCCCCTTCCTTGATACATGTAATGCTCATAAGTCCTGATTGTACCAGAAAGGTAGTCAGCTCTTTCGAGATCCTCCATTCTATTTTGGAGGAACTAGCATACTTCCTGCCTGCCCATCATTTGATCGCTGTCATTTGCATTACCAGACAGTGCAAATCACTATGATATACAACACAATGTGGACACAATATGGGTACCATAGTCATCCCTCTACTTTGGATGACAGCCTGACATCAGCTATCCATACCCAAAATAAGAAACCAAATGCTACACAAATCAAGTATGCACTATTCTAGTATATACATTGCTTATTCCTACAAAAAAATGGTAGAGAGTGCACGAGAAAACTAACTTTTATAGCCTAAGAATGACCAAGATATAGGTAGTTTAGTGGTAATGCTATGTCTGGCCCAGGACCGATTCCCGACCGGGTTGTCTACCCTGAATGTGGTTTTCCACCGTTGTTTCAAGGCGAATGCTGGGGTAGTTCTTCTAAAAATTGGTCGCAACCATGCTCCTTCCTCTCTATATACTTCAAGACTGGGCCAAAGCCACCTTACAATCACCCCCAACACAATTGCACAGGTGGATGAGCTTTAAAGTACCTTGTGATTTCCACATTTTCGGGCAATTGAAAAAAAGCTCAAGGGAACTCGATTTATGTCGGACGATGACATGAAGGAGTCAGTTAGACATCCTAAAGCAGCTACCCAAGGACTTTTATCAGAGGGGAATCACGTGCCTCGTTAGTCAGTGGGATAGAAGTCTAAATGCTCATGGCGACTACTTTTAAATAAAGTACTAAGTTTGTCAGATATTCGTGTTGGCTCACTTTAATTTGACTCGCCTTTGTATAAGCCTTTGTATAATGGACTTGTGTATTGTGTAGGCCCTATATGACCTTAGTTGTCCTTGGGCCTCTAAAACTCCAATTAAACCATAGCCCAAGAATGTATGACATGGGAGTATGAACTTTAAAAACTTGTCTGACATCTTAGGGAATGGTGTTATCATGAATCAGTGATGTTTTCATGGAGGATACGGTCGAAATATATCCTCTCTAAATTTGGAATCGGCTTCGCACCGTTTTTTTCCTTCACGATGGCTTCCTATCTCTCTTCATAAAAATGTTATCATATCCCCCTTTTGAAATTCCATTCTACATATTCGTTACTGCAAGTGATGGATATGTAGTGGAGACCGGGGCTAGTTGTTACACTTTTCATTTATGATTTTTTTCAGTGTTTCTAATAAATTAAAACCAATGAGAAAATTATAAATGATGAAAATAGCCCTCATGTTTGTAAAACAGTTTTTATTAAGCACTAGAATATTATGCACATTTAAAAATAAAATGATATTTTAGACCCTCTTTATAGTAACAAACTACCCCATATCGGGGCACTTTGTTACTTAGAATAAGGGCAAGTTGTTACATTGCATTTTTTAGGTCCATTGTTTGTTTGATTTTATTTTATTCTTTCACCTTTGTTTGTTATTTTTGCCAAGCCTTTGCTTTGTCATAAAGTTGATGTTATAGTTATCAGCCACAGCTTGTAGAGTAGGTGGTTATCAATTATATCATTTTTTGCTAGTAAGATGTCTTCTTTTTGTAAGTTTGCATTGTAAACTGCAATATGTAAATGCAGAAAGTTTTTTGGCTAAAAACAATTTACAACATTAAAATTTAGTAAATGGGCTAAGTTTTTACAATGTAACAACATGCCCCTTTCCATTTGTAAGAACTTGCCCTGCACATGCCATTTTCAAAAATGTCCTTCCCATGATAAACAATGACAATTAGACATTCAACTTTCATGCTAATTAACCCTACTTTAACATAAGTGTCTCATGTCCCAAAGCTCTAAATTATACAAGCAAACACATTTAAGCAATAAGACAAATCATTAAATAACCGTAAATTACTCGCGTAAGCAAAGAATAAGAAATGTCCTCCTGTATACAATGCAATGGTCCCAATTTCACTACACAACACTGGAAGACTCATCACATGATTCTTCTTCATGGTTTGAGTTGACAAGTGTTGCCACCTATGGCCTGATTTTTAAATTGTTGTAACAATTTACCCCTGTAACAACTAGCCCCAGCCTCCCCTACATATACCTCTATTTTGGCAGAATTGAGTTATAACATGTTAAGCAATACTTTCAGTTTTGTCAGTTTCTGTCTAAGATCCTTAATTCTGTAGCAAATTTCTGTATATTTAATGTCACAATTACAACTGTACTACTTTTACCAAGACTTCCCATTTGAGTTCTCAGGCTTTAGAAGTTCCCTGGTCAAAAAATCAATACAGAAATCCTATGGTTTTTTATTGTTTATGGTCTATTGATTTATATTATTATAATTTGGCTCATTGTTTTCTATTGATGACAATACAAGATCATAGAAAAAATGTATTGTTCTGTATTGGTTATCTTTTATTGGTTTCCATGGAAATTTGGTCCATTGGTTTTTATTGTTGACAATAGAATCATATAAATATTTTATTATTGTAATCATTTAAAAATCATTTTAAAAGTAGTAACAGTATCATTTTTGCATTAAAACTCAATTATATCTTGTTGATTTTTTATTCAAAAATTACTTGCCAGGCAAGCTTAATTAATGCATTCAAAAATTTTTAAGGTATATTGACCAGATCATAGAAGGTAGCTATGTACATTATATGATCTGGACAATATAAATGATTATTTTCAAGCACAATAGCTTTTGGTTTTTTTCATTAGACAAACAATAATACTGCCTTAATCAATCCAGTTAACAGTGCTCTCTGGATGGTGATCAACTCGCTGTTGTTGATACAGTCAAATATTTAGGAATTTAGATTACAAAAGACTTCTTGAAATCACCAATTCAGAAAAAAATTTGTGCAGCAAACCAATGGCTTAGATTCTTTCAGTGCGTATTTCGTGAATGTACAGAAAATGTGACAGAAACTGGCTACGCAACTCTGGTTCGCCCTATGTTGGAGTATTGTGCTCCTGTTTGGAACCCTCACAGGATGGTTCACATTCAGGATATAGAGATGGTCCAACGTAGGGCATGCCGCGAGTGTTACAGAAATGCTCCACTCTCTAAATTGGGACACATTGAAGTCTAGATGCGAAGTTATCTATGGGGTCATTCAAACATTTTAATCTCTCTTAATTCCCATCTTGTTTCCCATATATTAACGCCTAACAACCACTCTGGGAGTAGACATAATCACTCCAGTCCTTTGACCGAGCTTCGTGCCAAGACGGATGCTTACTATTGGTCTTTTTTGCATGCGATTAGATGATGGAATAGCCTACCTGGTGATTCTTAGGATTTAGTTCAAATTCAATTTAACAATGATGACTAAGTCGCTGCTGAAGTAGGAGCATTCTACTGAAATTGGTTACGATTCCCCTACCATATGGCATTTATTTGCTGACAAAAGAAGTCTTATTGTTTTGCAATGATTCAATGTAGTGTTACAGTTTTGAATTGCTTCTCAGTATTGTTGATTGATCCATGCCATTATTGGTTTTATATGGTTAAAAGTATGGCCTAATGTAAAAAGTACTTCATTCTATGATTAAAACCAAAGAAATTTAACATATGCCAATAGAAATTTTAATGTTTTATTCGTTTGACCTGCTTCAATGTACTGTGTAATGAAAAAACAATACATTCTATGATCAAAACCATAAAAAATTGCCAATTCTAAATTGAACTTTTAATGTTTTATGGATTTTAACTGTTAAAATGTATTGTCTAATGGTCCAAACAAAACATCCTATGGTCCAAACCATACCATTTTGCAATAACCAAGATCCTAGTCAAAGAAAACTGTTGGTGACAAGTAGAACTTGAATTGTTTTATTGGTTTGGGCTGTTTTATTATATTGTCCAATGATCCAACCAATAAATACTATGAGCCAGTGAATACAAATACACTTTTGGTCAATAGAAACCAATTTTAAATGGTAGAAACCAATAATACCAATGGCATTTCTTTATTGTTTTCTATGGAATTTTTGACCAGGGTTTCCTGCTCCCGTGAAATATTATACTTCTTGGCAAGGTTCTACTGTGAGAATGACAAATGCATTATATAAAATACCAACATATAAATGTTTCTCATTACTATGCAATATTTTCAGGTGATAAAATACCCAGCTGGTGGTTCCAGTACACCATTGCTTACATTAGGGGAGAGATTTGTACCCGGAAGTGACAATAACCATTTTTGCAAGCCATCGAGTGTGGCAATTTTATCAACTGGAGAGTTTTTCATTGCTGATGGGTATGTATCTGTGGATTTTATTTGAACTATATAACAATGAACGACGTGCAATGCCACATTTGAAAGTTACTGGACATGCACTGTGGGAGTGGATCAGTGCCATTGACTGTACTATTTTCATTGTTGTGGGCATGTAAGTTTTTATACTATTTTTAATCATTTACAGCTTTGAAAAAGTTATTAGGCACCCATGATTTTCTTGAATATTTTGAAATAAAATATGAATAGCTAGGTATTAACCTATACTGTTGTAATTAACAGAAAAATTATTGTTATCAACAACAACTACCACTGCAACAAAAACTCATGTTTATTGGTTTTTGTTCATGGTTTCAATAAAATTTTGACATTTAATTGTTTTTATATATATTATTTTATAGCAAGATGTTGACCTCACTTCAATGTTTCTTTAATCAGACCATACTATTTTTCCCAGTCTGATGCTGTTTGATGCCTGTTATTTTTGCCCTTAACTGTCGATTTTCTCTTTTGGCCTCAGATAGCAATGGTTTTCTACTGGGCTTTCTAGCTCTGAGCATGTACTCATTAAGGCGTCTGTTAATGTTTTTAGCACAAATATCTACTGATTGACTCGATAACAGGGGCAGCTAACTGTTTTGGTGTTTGGTTGCAATCTCTTACCCCCATACCACAATTGCTCAAATCACTTAAGTTTGAGTTCAAGACTGTGACAAGACAGCCATGTGTGACCCCTATACCACAGCTGCTCAAATTGCATGAGCTTGAGCTGCATGTCAAGGCAACATGCTTACCGCAGCTTCACAAAAAATTGCCAAGTCAAGCTCAAGACAGCTAAAGGTGAGACAGAACTCAAGTTTGGTCAGGACATATTTTAAGACCAGCTTAGAGGGCAGCTTACAAAATGGATGCCGATTTATTTGTCAGATTATAAGTATTTGATAGAATTTAATAACTTTTTTACATTGGCAACACTACCACACAAATGGCACATAATTCAAATCTTATGTGAATTTTGGGACACCCTGTATAACACATATTACTTTGCTTCTATTGATATACAGTATGTAAAGTTAACATTCACCCCACCACCTACCTTGTTAATACTGATGTAAGAACTTCATTATTAATCCATGTATTTAAATGAAAATGCATATGCAACTACTTCACTCACATTGTGAGTGAAGTTGTTGCCTGAAGTAGTGTATTACTAAACACTACTGTAAAGAAATAATAAATTTATGTCAATAATAAAAAGTAGACAATAAATTTTTGACACAGCCAAAACAATATGCCAAGCAAGTATTCACCTTATGGGATTAATATTTGGTATTTCCACCCTTGGCTTGAATTAAAGCAGATACTCTTTTTGGCATTTATTCAGTTAAGGGTTGGGTATTTTCTGGCCCAAGTTTATGCCACTGTTCAACAATTTCACACAATTCTTTCCCCCCATGTGATATCTTCAACTGCTTTTTTGACATCCTTTGTCATGGTTTGGTTGATGACATGAAGCTTGCCAACTCCATTCTATCCCATGCAACCCCATACCATGATGAAACCTATCAGTTTTAAAGAACTGCAGACATTAACATATGGTACACTGTTAGTATTGGTTCAAGAATTTGTTACCTCCTTGCTTCACTGTTGGCTGTGTGCATTTTTTTCAGATCTGCATTTTTCTCTCTCCAAACGTGGACTAAACCATCCGAACCAAATAAGTAAATTTAAGTCTCATCTGACCACATTACATTCTTCTATTGGTTCACCGACCAGCCCTGTTGTTCACGAGCCCACTGCAATCGTGCTTTAACATTCTTGACCGATATGAAAGGTTTCTTATGGGACGTGCATCCTCTCAATTTAAGTTTCTTCAGTCTGTTACAAACAGTCTAAGCAGACACATCCGCTCCATATTCACTGGCCACTACTAATTTAATTTTGGGGCTGAGAGAAACGGATTGCACTTCACCTTTCTTACAATTGCTCTATCAATCCGCCTTGTTGTGGCTCTCAGTCGACCACGACTAGCTGATTTTACAATATTTCTGTTGCCTTCCACTTATTGGTGATGCTTTTGACAGTGTTAACATTGAATCCAGTCAATTTTGCTATTTTTCTGTATTTTTTGTGTGGTTTACTACTAATTGCCTCTGCAGTACTTGACTCTTGCTGTTTTGCCATAGTTACATTCAGCTGTATGTTCTAACTTTAGGTATATATATTACCTAAAGTATTTACCTGAGCAAGTTTTTACCTAAGTGTGTGTGTATATATAAACAGGGTGATTCAGTAACAAGAAACCAGCAGCCATAAATGTTATCCAGGGTTCATGTGTGAAATGCAACCCAGGTAGTTGTATAGAGTGGCTAAGGCGCCATTAGGACACACTGGAGTCGATGACCTTGACATGTTCCATCAAAGTCATCTGGATACTATCTCCGTACGTATCCAACCTACGCGAAGGAAGTCAATACGAAACTTGTAGGGAATTCATCCA
>JAQGAE010006538.1:0-10025 GCA_034696685.1 Julus scandinavius
GCTGTGCATATATTTTGTGGGAATAAACTCAATATTTGCATATGATGTGTTGTGACTTAATTACGATGCGAATTGACTGTGTCTGGATAAATATGCAATGCACTGTATATATGAGGTGTGAGTGTGACAGAAATGCTCTACTCTTTAAATTGGGGCACAATGAGGTCCAGACACGAAACGTTATCTATGGGGTTATTCAAAGTTTTTAATATATATGTACATAAATATATTCAATAGTTTCACATTAATGAAATGCAATAATATTAGGACTTGAATGTAGTTTAAGAATTTAAATTATTAAAGTTAATTTACAACATGGTTGCATTTAATGATTTGTATGTAAGCTTACTAACAAGTTACTTTAAATTTGTTACAAAATAATATATTACAGAATAGTATATTAACATTTGATTGCAACAAAAAATTGACAAATAATGTTAACTAGAATGTTGAAATCTTTGAATGACACATGATTTAAATGTGTTTGAAGGTAATGTAATGCTTCATTTGTGTACCCATTATAAAACAAGATATTCTAATAAAGTAGAACATGACCATTAATGTTCTTAAAGTTTAGTATAAAATATTTTTGGGTGTACACTTGATGTTATAACCTGCGGTTACCTATAGCTTCTTCATTTTTTTAAATATGAGTTTTTTAGCATAGTAATGCAATAAATGAGGAAAGTTAAAAACATTGTGTAAAAACATCTCTCAGTATATTCTGAAAAATGACGCGCCTTAATCTTCATTCTATTTGTTAACTTAACCTGTTCTGGATTTGATTAAATGCATACCTATGCAGTCAAATAAGGATGATATACAATAAACTAAATACTACATTCCTTATAATAACGATATAAATAAATCATTGTCTAGTGGGGAAACATCTGTACTTGTTCTGTATAATACATGTATACATGTCTATTGTACGACTAAGACATTTTTTTCTGTTTCATTGATCATTGACATAATGGTTTTTAGTTATTTTAAATGTGTGGTCAGCCATGCAACTCTTAAAACAAGTTTCCATTTCATATGATAAATATCTCAAAATTTATGCAAGTATATAAACTTAGCTATGTTTTCCTGATATGCAGTTAAAGTGCTACTGGTGTTTGAGACATGGTTTGAATAATGATTTCTACATGGTAATTAATAATTCTTTATAATCAGACTCGGTTTAGTATACATAACAATTGAAGATATATTTCAACAAACGTTTTAAGTAATTTCATTAAAAGTTTCCGGACTTGCATGTATGGGCATTTTCAAAGAACTTGTAGTGTTCTTGAGTTATTTCTCAGCTCTTTTTTTGTAACAAATTATCTGTTTTTCGAAATCTACCTTTTTGTCGCAAATGTTGTTATTTATGCAGTAATTTATCTCCTTCTGAAGAATCATTAATTATCAAAGTAGAAATGCCGTGTAAAAATAAATGGAAGCATTGTAAAAGATAATCAGAAATGTTAAATAAAAAACTTGCAAAAGAAGGCCAAATTGGCTATTCATGTATAGTTTGTCTAAGAATAATTTTTTTCACAAATTTATCAGAATTAACAGACTTATGTAAATGGTGGTTAGATTTAACACTAATGCAACAACTCTATTATATTATACATTTACATTTGCAGTCAACTACTGTGTATATTGCTGTATTTCATATAAGCATGGTTATTTTGGATTAGAGACTCTCTGTTATGACCTAACCTAACATAATATAAAATGTTGTCATTTTGTTACAGACTTGGGCAAATTGCACTCATGAGTAGGGGTACTAATTACGACTGCAGTATAGTATAAGTAGAGTACATGCAATCAGTATGTATATCTATAGTCATATGAAATAAGTAATCAAAGTTAAGCCAATATGTACTCATGTGCAGAAATACTGATTACGATCGAGTACCTGTGAAATCATAATCCATGGTATGAATAGCATTTTAATCTGATTTAGGTAAATTGTACTCATGTATACGAGTACTGATTACGAGTATGGCGGATTGCAAAAGAATTGTTTAGTGAACTTAGTTTATTTTAAAACACTATAGGTTTTATTACTTACAAGCAGAAACAATTTTTTTTAACAAATCGCAATGAGTATGAGAACATAAAATGAACCCTCTCAGACATTAGCAAAATCCTAATAATTAATGAAAAAAAGAACAGATCATCCGATAACAAAAGGATCATAAGTAGAAATGTACAAATTAGGATGCATTCATATTAACTTTTAGGATGACCCTCATTTCAAGTTACTCATTCTCGCTACTAAAATGTATTAAATGCGACTCAATTACTTACTGAAAAGTATTTCTATTCATACTCGATTACATTGGTATTCATAATTTCAGATTACGTTAATACTCAAAAACATCCATTTTGAGCATATTTTTGTAATCGAGTGCATTGCACTCATACATTTGGAGTACATTTGCTTTCAATTACTTTTGTATATTCAGCCCAACACTGGTTTCGTCCCATCGATTTTAACGTTAGTTTATGATTGTCCTACACTGCAGTTTACAGCACGACATTTAGTAACATAATTGTAGGCATGACAAGTTTATCCAAAATGCCATCTCGAATATTCTATAATCGTGCTTCAGTTTTGCTATAATATAGTATAGTATTATATACTTCATATACAATACAATATCATTTGCCATCATCAATGAGTTAATTATATACAGTATCTAACTTTTAAATCAACATTGGATATTCATTATCAAATTGAGTGTTATTAGTGCACATACTACATATATTGCCATTGCTAATCATGATCGTAATATTGATTTTCATCCATTATTTGTTCGCGTTAATTGTTATATACTTTTCCAATATAATAAAAAATTCATAACAGTTAAAATTGGTAAAGTAAGTTGACAAATGCTGTGGGTCAATGCTTGGGTCAATTTTTTTTCTGGGACCATTCTATATAAAGCGGTGCAACAAAAGAGAAGTGTGAGGAATTATTTTATACCTTCATTCATTATTTTATCCACTAGGGAATGGAGTTGGTTGTGGTCATTTATTTTGACATCCATTAAAGATAATGTTGTAGATTGCAAGAAAAGCACTGTGGTTTAGGGTTTACTAGCAAAATGAGCGCCTTCCGGCAAGCTAGAAATTACTGTTTTATTTAGCTTTAACCTATTGATCTTCCTACAAAATTTCTCCAGAACTTAGCACCATTATTTTTCCTGTAATTCCTGACATTTGTGTTTTATACAGTATACTGGTTTTTAACTTTGCAAATTAGTCACTGCTCATATGTTGTGGCATTAGTGCTTCAAGATCTTTGTCAAAATAAGATTCAACCAGGGTGGTCCGAAATTCTGAATATATGGATCTGGCACTTCACACTAGTTGTACATGTCTACCTTAAGTGCCACATACCTAGCCAGCTGTCATTAATAATTCAAGATAGCCCACTTTACTTGAATATTTAAAACATTTGTCTCTGTGGTCAGAAGTAATGGAGCATTGCCAATGCAAAATGAATATTAACGAATCAAGGGGTGATAGAATGATAAGGATGTTCATCATATTCTCTGTTTATAGAGATGTACTTATTACACCTCTGCTTTTGGAAGAATGCTCCTGAAAACATGTTTTCGTGTTTTGTGTTTCATGTTTTCATGTTTCTGTGTTTTCTGATTTTGCTCTAGCTGTGTTTTCGTTGGTGTGCACCGAGCTCTTAGAATTCGCATTGAATATGCATTGAAGCCAGGAGGATTAATTACCTGCCTGTGTAAAGAGAATAAATATACTCTGTGTATAAGAGAAAAATTAATTACAATATACTAGCATTTGTTAATTACAAATTATTATAATCTGTTTTAATCTATTTTAATGCATTCTCAGGCAGCTAGGACAGTAATAATGTAGTTTATTATATTTTTAACATTAAAAGGGATCAAGCCTATATGTTGTGGTAGTTTATTACCATAACCTAAATGTCAAATTTTGAAAAATTAAAGAGTAGTTTGCAAGTTATTCTAGCTTTAACGTGAAACTAAAACACGAGAAGGAAGTGAAAAATGTTTTGCCAAAATCTAATAATAGTACTAAATAATATCTATAGTGGTAGTAATAAAATATACCGAGTTAAAATCTGTAATTTAAGTGTCATGCATTGACATATTATTACTTTGTTATTTTTCTGACTTTGAGGTTGAATTTTACTGTAATCCGTATTACTTAAGAGGTTTTACTTACAGATAATTATTAAAAGTTTATACAAGCAACTGTTTTCTCAAAGCAATTTTAACAAATTGCAATTTTTAATTTGTATATAAATTTTTGTATTACATGTAGTCGAAATGGACAGTTATTTTAAAATGTATGATGATTTTAATGTTTATATGTAAACGGTATAATAATAAGGGTGATAATTTTTATTTTAAAAATTCAAATGCGAAACCAACCGTAAAATAATATGGCTTGCCATTATATAATCTTCGACATGTGCTTTTGGTATGCAACATACCAGGGTGCTTATTTCAGTCAAGTGACATTGCAAAATCAGTTGCTATATAGGTTAATTGCTAAAACCAATCTACCGCAATAGGTTTCTGTTATCTCCCTAATAGCTGATTGGAGAATTCTTCCAGTTGGAAACAAAAAAAATTGTCACATGACAAGTGTGACATACATCTCATGTAAACTAACATGAAGTGTGTTGAGGGATAAATAAAAAAATCACTTGACGAGATTTTTATTTGTTGCATGTGCTCTTGATTATGTATTGTTATGGTATATGGTTTAGAAATATAAATTTAAGTGTCATTACATAATGTAAAGTAATCATTGAAAGACATTACAATCGAGATGCTATACAAGATAAAGGTTTATTGATTTAAATTGGGTTACTTAATTAAGGCAATAACAGGACTTCCAAAATTGTTTAAAGCCGAGTCCATGCATACCAACGAAAGCACGGAGCAAAAGCAGAAAACATGAAACACGAAACGTAAAAAAAACATGCTTTTAGGAGCATGCTTTCAAAATCATGTTATTTAATGTGATAAAGGATTGAAGCTTGCTGAAACATTGGGACGGAAACTTGGTAAGTAACACACTAGATGAAACACGAAACTGAAATAAAGTTTCTGCAAACCAAGTTGTCAAAACGTGTTTCGTGAACATATTTCCATAAACAGGTTTGTCCAACTGCAATTGTTCAAACAGGAACTGTTTGCTTGTCAATGTTTGCTCTCACGCACTTCGTTGCAGACGACGCTTAACACAAAAAAACGATATTCGCCTCATAGCACGTGGAGGCGCCTTGGTAGGAGCGCCTTAACCATGAAACATTGTTTCATTGATTTTCTTTGATCTTCACACCCTCTTGAGTGATCACCTAAAAGTGTTTCATGGAAACACGTTTTTTAGTTTCGTGAAGCTTGGTTGCAGAAATCTGGTGAGTATCCATATAGCACAAACATATTTGCAAAACCATGTTTAAGTTTTGTGTTTCATCTACTAGTGTGTACTAGGAAAGTAGGCATAAAGGTGCATATGCACCAAAAGAAACATTTAGACACATGAAACGTACGTACACATGCTACCTTGATAGGTCCATAAGTGCTTGTGAAACATATGTCAAAAGCGGCCATTTTCTGACGCAATTTGATAATTCCTGATGTTTCCTGGCGATTGCTCAAGAGGCGGTCCGGATCAAAGGAAAAAATGTGTCATGTGTCCTGGTTAAGGCGCTTTTACAAAGGCCTGTACAGGATGACGTATCGTTTTGTTTACATCATGAAATAGACGTTAACAAAAGCTGTACTAGCCAATATGAAGCACCTCCTTGTTTCACGAAATGTGTCTTAGGTTCGTACACTCGTGTGTTTTTTTTTTTTAATCGGGAATTTGGGACACATGTTTCGAAAAACATGCTGAAAACTTGATTTCAGTGTTTCTTGTGTATGTTTTATGTGTTTGTGTATGTTTCCTCTGGTGCATACTGACTTTAACATTTCATCAAAAACATGTTTTCGAAAACTTTGCTTTAGCACCGTGCTTTCGTTGGTGTGAACTAGGCTTAATAGCTGAAATCTCTAATGTGTGAAACTGTTGTATTCATAGAAATGTTTAACGTTATTATTTCAGCTATTTTCAAATATGCACGTCGTGCTGGATGAAAAAAAAATAATAAAATTAAAAAAAATTGTAGCAAATATCTATATAGAAGTTATTTCTCTTGGAATATTTCCAAAAGCCCTGATGTTACATTAAGATAATTGAAAGGCTGGGCACATAAATACAGCATTATTTTTTTCTATGCTTTTGTGAAAGAAGTCCTTAAAGATATAGAAGGGTTTATTACATGGAATTGAGAGATAGCAAGCCCACATATCTCTCGTAATGGAGATCATTTAGAAGCACTAAAATCTTTTGGCTAAACGTAATGCCTTTTTCAATCCAATAGGAAACACGAAGAATCGTGCCACAAACTGATCTTATTGCTGTTATTGCACTCCCTGTATTGAACTTCTAGAGGCTGAATTATGCGACTATTTAGCCTAAAAAATACGTCGCCTATAACTCAAGATGATCTAGGATTCTAGGGCAATTCGCAAATTCATATTTCCAAAATGGAAACATTGATAAGTTGCACAAGAACAGTTTGAATTCAACATCGCGCGGTCATTTGTTGCACCTGCAATAATCAGGACAAATATCCCCAGTCATTCATAATTGAATTAAAAACTTGTAAAAGCTGTGCACCAATTAGCTACCTATTTGAACTGTTAATACAAATAACAAAGAAGAAAGATGTTATACTGATAAACAACAATGTCCATTCGCAGATTGACCTAAAAAGTAGTTGATTCAGTACGGGTAAAAGTTGCTCATATATAAAATTGGGACAACAAGATGTGTCTCATGAAATTTTCTGAGATCTAGGAATACAGGGTTATTCAAAAAACTATTAACAGCTTGTCTATATTTATGCCAATCGTATCAAGAGTGAGGCAATAGTTTAGTTATGTACTAGAATACGAAAAGCGTTTCAAAATTCCACAAATTCAGAAACTGCATGCGCAAATTCTTTAATGAATTTTCTTACAGAATATTATTTATTGCGTATAGTTTATTGCAAAAATAAAAGGTCAATGATTTTGGATTGGCCTATAACTAACTACTGGACTTCCCCTTGGGAAAAATCATCAAGCTGCCACTGCTCATGTAATTTCATACTCACTTTCTCTCAGCTTTCTATGAGTTGCTAACGGGAACATACGTTCATGTTACACGTTTCTTCAAACAACAGAATTGTTCTCAAAAACATGAGATTTAGGCCCAATATTCTAGTAAAATGTGTATTCATTTACGAAAAAAAGAAGAGGATATTTACACCCATACCTCGCTTTACGGCCTAGATACGTATACCTTCCGGAAAAGTTGGTCGTAAAGCGAAAAACCCGTATAACGAATCAATTCTTTCTGCATTGCGATTTTCATTTGTTTCCCTTCTTAAACGAAGTGAAACACATAATTTGTTTTATTGTTAGCTAAATCCGACCTTGTTTGTGCAAATTGGGGTAACTTGTCACATTTTTTGGCCAGTTTCTTTAATTACAGCATTTTTTTGGCCGTATAAAGAAACATTCTGGGTCGTAAAAATGGAAAAGTGCCATAATTAAAAAAGCACGTTATAGCGAAAGGCCGTATAGCGAGGTATATATATATATATATATTGGTGTATTTCTTTTTTATGTTACCGAGCTAGGTAGGATAGTGGAAACGCTATCGGCCTTTCATTCGGGTGACCTGGGTTTAATTCCCAGGTCGTCTACAATGACTGTGGTTTTCGCGGTTTTCCACAGTTGTTTCCAGGCAAATGCCATGATAGTTCCTCTAAAAATCGGTTGCGACCGTGCTCCTTCCTCTCTTCATATCTATTATAAACTAACTAATCAATCCAAAAATACTAATACCAATTGCCAGGTGGGCTGGTTCCCACAATGCATGTGTGCTTACTTCCTTTTTTATGTTAAAAGTTGTTGCCTTTAGTTTTTTTTTGATAGTCTAGTAAAATCGTTTTAAAGCACTTTTGTTGTCGTCAACAATGGTGGCTTTATGTGCCACTCTTTTATCGCGGATACTCAAGTAAGGTGCTTAATGGTATCTCTAAGCAGCATAAAAACTCCATTGCTATTAAGTATACATGTGGCGTGTTCAAGTACGTGTATTATTCTCGCTCTCAACGTTAGGATATATTAGGTGGTAGTCAGTCGTTCGTAAACGCCTAGGCTACATACAATTGCAGAATATTGAGTTGTGAAATCTGTAGGAAGTCAGCTGTGGAAAAATCTTGAAAGTGTTATGACATGCAGTGGTGCATGGGCAAAATTCAATTCATTCAATTCCCTTTTCGAGTTTCGCTACCTTTGTCGACAGTAAGAAGCTCTTTGGGTTCCTTGGCCAAACTGCAAATAAAGATTAGATTGCAAAAGCAAAATCCTGAATAGTGGGGTTTGGGCAGCCACATCTTGACATCCCATTTTGTTCGCCAGACCTTTGTCAAACTGTCTGAAATCTGCTCCTCCTGCACCTAACGCAATTCTTACTGACGCTTGACACTTCAGTTTTGGTTGCATACTTTATCGATGTATTCGATCAGATCATCCTGCTTTAGAGCTTTCTTTACGATTTGGAATCGAAGACTAGGCCATGCAAAATCTAGATTTACTTTTGAAGGCGATTTTACTGCGCAGAAGGACTTCCTTGGTCATGTTAAATTGCTAAGGTCTTCCAATTGTGCTGTTACTGCAATTGTCTTGTTGTAAGTAATCTGGCAGTTGAATGATTGCACATTTTCTTCTTGATCTTGATTCTGAGATTGTGACAATTGGTTCGAAATCCTAGAGACAAACATGGCAAATCCAAGCAACATCGAAAATCACTTGCTTCAATATACTATAGTTATAACATTTCAAGGAATTTTCATTAATTTTCACCTATTCAATTAATTCCTCACTAGAGTGCCAAAAGTTAGTTTGGTTTTGGTTAGGGGCCATTCAAAAAGGACGTCCTGAAGAAGGTGTAAATGGAGGTCTGCTGGCTTGTGGACAGGAGGAAAAAGCTATTATGGACGTACACTAATGATTGTATTTTTTAGTTTACGGATTTTTTGCTTAGTTAAGTTTTAAAGGTTTGCGAAAGGGAAAATGGACACCAGAAGAAATGTGTCCCCAGTCCCAAATGTACTTGAATTTTTAAAAACTCTGGAATTATGCCTAACTTTGTGCTAAACAGCAATTTAGAACTTCCCTTCGAGGTCAGGAAATTTCTGTTAATCAGAAGAATCTGGAAAAATGTCGTGGAATTGGTAGTGATGTAGGTGCTTGGAAATTTATAGGATGGGCCTTTGAATGTTCCAAAAATGGCCTTATTTAAAGTATGTTCCTGAAATCAGTCCATGCGCAAGAATGATCTTAAGTATACAAAATCTCAAATATGGTCACCGAGCTTGATGGAATAGTAGTTATGCTATCATGGTTTTCCATGTTTTCCATGCACAGTTGTTTCCAAGCTAAATGCCAACTTACAAAAAACATAAATGCTTGGAAAATTGAATGTAACCCCTAGGGACAAATAGAGAAAAAAAACCTACAAGACTGTTATGGATATATTCTGTTATTTTTTATAGTATTATTGCCTTATTTTTACGGAATTATTCACTTATTAAAGAGATTTAGCAAACTCCGAACGGTTAACTTACCCTTAATTAATGTTGACCGCATGTACGCATGTTTTGTACAACGTTTGTACAACGGTAAATATTCCACGTTAAATTGATTTTAGCATCCAATGTTGACGACATGCGTACATGCGGTCAACATTTAAAGTAAGTTAACCGTTCGGAGTTTGCTAAATGTCTATATTATTTATAACGATAACACATTTATGAAAATGCGTACATTTCACGGAACAACCCACACGGAACAGAAATGCATTTACAATGATTTGCAATGCATTTGCAATGCATTTAAAATACATATAGATTGAGA
>JAQGAE010006539.1:0-10025 GCA_034696685.1 Julus scandinavius
ACTTTTCTCCCTTATGCACGCGAAAACGTCACTGGGGCATCTCTACCGCTGGGGCATCTCACCCGGTTTTACTCTATTGCCACTTAAAATGACGTTTTACATGAATGAATTATGTATATTAGTTTTTTTTCTAAAGACATGTATTGTAACTTAAAATGAATTTCAAATGCGAGAATAACGTTTAAAATATCTCGACCTTTATATGTACAACCCTTTTTTTATCCACACTGTATGGTAGTATTCTTGAGCATGATCCATTGCCCAATTATACATCTGTGCAAAATAAGGTTTCCTGCTTTTTGTGTGAAAATAGGTGATTCGTTCACGCTGCCATTCCGGGTCGGGTATCCAGACGTCCCTTGAAAACAAGAAAAGCCGAAATCGATAAAAATCCTTTCAGTTTGATGAGGTGATGCAAAGTCTCATCGAGGTTTGATAACTCTAAAGTGTCGCAACCTATTTGCTTCACTTTTCAACAACGACGTTTATTGATGTGTTTGCAACTAGTCTGACAGTTGTTTACACCGATTGTTTATCATGTTTAAATCCGAGTGGTATGAGATGGCCGTGCTGTGCTCCAATTTCCGGTTTGAAAATTCTCCTTGTTCCGGTTGTTGGGGTCTTGGTGCACGAATTGTGCTCATTCTTGCATATTAATGTAAATGCTCGTATTGACAATTTTACAATCGACATTTCTACTTTTGTCCCTGGGGACTGGATATTTACTTTTATGGAAACCTAGTGGGAATCTCGGAACACCAAGATGACTGTGGAATCAGATAGGGATGCCTATATTCAACATAAATTTGGATATTTGAATATTCATTCAAAATATTTTTTGTTGGAAAGGATTGTATAATTCAAAGTTGCTAATGTGTTTTACAATTTGCACAGTGAGACAGAAACACTTTATTATATTTATGTCTTAGATTTTTGTAAAATCTGTATACATAAAATACGCATATGTTCACAATTATTTTGCGTATTCAGTGGCTATAGCAGAGATTTACAAGCTGTAGATCTGCTACATTTATAATTGTCTTCAAATGTAAGCATGTGCTGTGCGTTTTTAGTAATTTTAGAACGTTTATATCCCTTTTAAGAATGTTGATTTTTAAAGAAAATTAATTTAATGCATTTTTTCAAAAGTTATATGGTAATGCAATGCAATTTTGGCATATTTTGATAATTGGCTATATGTGAAGTTAGTTCTCAAAACATACACGCTGACAACATAAGGCTACGTAAAAAATTAGCACCGAAATTGGCTTTTTTATTATACCCGAAGCATGGCCAAAAATATGCTGTTGTTATATTATGCATTTACCTGTTTTCTGGTAAAATATAAAATGCAAAAATAGCACGTAAATATAAATAGTTTTGCATTTTCATTACGTGTATGCTCTCAATCTTGCACTTTTCTGAATTTTACTTGCTCTTAATGCCATTTCAAAAGGAATTTTTACTCGATTTGTATGTATGTTTTATAAATGAGCATATATTCATATGAATATATTTTATTTTTCAATTTCATGTACAGCGTGGCAAGTTCATTCTTGGGCTCTATGTGCGCTTAGTATCTCCCACGAATACTATACCAGGGAATTGAACCCAGGTCTCCCAAATGAATGACCGATAGCCTTACCACTACCCTTACTAGCTCGGTTTGATTTCCAAGTATAAAGTCTGGAAAGTTTGAGGTACAGAAGGTTCTTTCATTTTGGTATACATGCATTTGAATCAGATTTCGAGAATTGAGCAGAAAAGTTCATCATACCATATGACCATATTTCTCAATAGAGGGCACTAAATGCGGAAAGTACCTTCATCTTGAATAAACTGAAAGGAAATTTGTCGTATATCCAGTTTAATGAACATTTCTTTTAAATTTTACTCGACTTTTCCTGTAACATCTACGGATATTTTTAGCTGTGTAGGTGTGGTTTCTATAAATATGGCCTACCGTTTGAACCGTTGTATAGTTTCGGCTATAGGCACATTTAACTATTTGAGAAAATTGCTTTTTTGTTTGATGTCGAATTTTGTGCATTTCCTTGCAGTCTTGCCTAACAGTTTCATGCAGTTTTCTTCCTCAAAACTGATGCAAATCCTTTTTCAATACAACCAGAACGCGAATAGAGTTTTCGTCCAAATAATTCAAATTGATGAGATGAGCTTATTACGCGTTGCACGACAATCAGCATCATTAATGCCCTCTGATTATAAATTAAATCTGCAGGGATTTGGCATTTATTATGCATGCATGCTGATGAACACACATTGTTGTTTGATACAAAGCCCCTTCAAAGTCAAAAAAACAAACAAAAAAATCATTACATTTGAGTGCGGTGATCCCTGAGACCTTGAAGTTTAAATTGTCACTACTGGTTCTACACATGTATATCTGAAGTGTATGTCCGTATATTTGTTGTTGTAACACAAAATCCCTCGAAGCCTCATTTATTCATGAACTTCGTCATCTCGGTTGATTTCAATTTTTTTCGCTATGCTTTGGTTTGCACCGACGAGCATCTGTGGGAATAAGATCCTGATAAGCAATGCGTTCAAAAAGGAAAAATTCTGTATTGATTTTATTTCGTGGTAAAAATATTTCATGCGGAAACTAATGTATTCTCTGTATCTGTAATAATGAACCCTGCTCAAAATTCAAGGAAGTTTATGTTAATAGAAAACATCATTTTAAATGTGGGGATATTTTAAAAATGTGTGATTCGTATAAAAGCCGTATCGTATATGTCGTTGCATTTTGGGGTGGGAATAGGATACAGAATCTTGGAGCGAACTATTTTTGCCAAATCGCACTTTTAATGCATGCATTAAAAGTGCGATTTGGTGCCTTTTTTCTGCAGAAAAATGGCACTTTTATTGTATTTAAAAAAAAATGTTGCCTAAGAAAAAGCGCCCTTTTAATGCAAAACAAAATTGTCTTATGTTTCTGGATTTGGGACGTCCCCCAAGGACATATTTGTGTCACATTTTTTGGGGGGGAGGGGGGATACAATCCAGAATCTTGGAGTGGACTAATTTGGCCAAGTCGAAATTTAAACGCAGAAAAATTGCGCTTTTACCTTATAAAAATTCGTATATGGGATGCCGAAAAATCGCATTTTTAAAACATTAAAAAACGCATTTTTACTGCCATTTCCGACTTCCCGTTAATTTGCACATTCTGCCAGGAGGTGGCAGCATGAGAATGCAAATTAACGGACATTTTTCAAACTTGTTTATTAATTTAAAAAAAATCTACCATTTCAAAGTGAAAAACGAAAAAGTAATACCATTGCTGATTTATCAAGCTATTTTAAACAATTTTTATTTCTATTTAATCTCGTTTTTTGGCTGTGATTGTGTTTGAAAATTTCAGCCATTGAAAGTGATAGGGTTGTGATTCACTTTAACCATAATTAACTTTCTTTTCTAATGCTAATTCACTTCCAAGTAGTACGGGTGGCCGAGTACGTGGGTAAAAGAGTTAGGCTGGTATTGACAAGTTTCCGGGTTTGCTTCATTCTGTTAGCTATTTAAAAAAAATGGAATCTGCAGGATTCACTCTTGCAGAATTAGACACCATAATTCTGAAACTTACTTTTCTGCAGAAATTTAGGATGTTAATTGAATTCTGCAGATATCTGTTCGTCATTTTTTGTATGGGCAGTTATTTGCGAGGGATCTTGAACAGTTTGGAAAGTATAAAACCCATCAATTTAAGTGCATTTTGTGCACTGTCGAATATGCTTATGAAGAATTAAAACATTTTGTTCAGACATGCGTTCTAAAGTGTTAATTAGATATATATGTTATGAATGCATGGAAGGTTCACATATAACAGTAGGCTATAATATATAAAGAAACCGCATCGATTTTATTATTTACACAGTAAAAATGTCATGCCTTAATATAAGATCCTTTACGTGTTTTTCCCTTGTAGACAAAATCAAGACCTTATATGGATCTTTTTTAAACGTCTTAAATGCAGAAAACGTCTTAATTCAATTTTAAAATATAAAAAGACGACGGACAGCAAGGATCGATCCAGCGAATCAACTTATTCAACGTAACAACCTAACGCCCTAAACCTCTGAGCCAAATTCTTACATGAGAATTGCCATAATAAAAGGGAGAGTAATAGTTGGAGGACAGAGAAAATTACGAGAAAAATCCCGAAAATAGTTAAAATTAAAATTCATCAATATTTAAATGCAAATACATCTTTGATTAATATAAAATTGATATATAGCATTGCTAAGATTTAATCAAATGGTAATTAAGCAGAAATTCAACGAGTTGCTGCTACGTTACAGATCGAGGCTTATAAGGATCGATCGTTAAGCCTCTCGATTCCGAGCGTTTAATTCGTTTCAACAAACGTTAAACGAACTTTAATTTTAATTAAAGAAGACATGTACATGTATTATAATTAATCTTGTACATAAATATTACATATCGATAATGTCTTACCTGTAAACAGCGTGATAATCCAGGGCATAATCGAGACTTAACGATCGTTAAGCCTCGTGCATGATTCCGAGCTTATACTATGAATATTTCGTTTGAAGTATAAGCTATAAGCAATCCCAATAACCTGAACCTAAATATTTGTCACAATGTCACACAGCCATGTACACAATTATGTAGTGTTAGTGGTATTAATCTGGTACACGTGTGACGACGTGTACAACTTAATTGGCATAATCCTATCTTCGAATAACTCATTTTGAATGACTGAAGTATTTTTATTTTTATAAATAAAGACATGAATTGCAACTTAAATAACTTTTTAGGTGACTGAATTCAGTCATCTAAAACTTTGTTTGTTTCTAAGGATGTGTATTGTAACTGAAAATGAGTTTCAGATGCTAAAATAGCATTTAAAGTATCTTAATTTTCATTAATTGTCTTAAAAAAAATGTCTCAGTTATAAAATCAGTATTAAAATAAGACTATGTTTTTACAATGTAGAATAGTGCAGATCGTCGAATTCGCCATGTTGTACTCCTTGGTGAGATCCAAAACGCGATCACAACTTTCATGTTTAACTATATATAATTTCCTTTTTGAAATCAACATTATACTTTTGTAAATCTTCTTAACGCCATATTCGGTAAAACTTTGCACTATTTTGGTAGCACACGGTGTTTTGTCTCGTTCATAAATCGAAACAACATGTGTTGTTCATAAATCGAATCCTTCGTAAATGGAGACGTTCGTGATTCAAGGTTCAACTGTACTAAATAAAAAACGATGTTGGCCTGCTATAAGATTTGCACAGTTGGACAACACGTATTTAAAACACGAAGTGTAGGCATTGGCCCAATGTATACATTTTTTTTGTTTTAGCCAAATGTTTTTGGACCGATGTTGGAAAAATGTTAATATGTTAGTGTTGGCCGACATGAAGTTTTTGCATGAAATGCCAACATTGCCACAAAAACATTTGGCCAACACTAAAAATGCAGGCATTGAGCCAATGCCTACATTTAAATTGATGGCCAATACATGCAAAAACAATGTTGGCATTCCATGCAAAAACTGCATGTCGGCCAACAGTGTAATAGTTACATCCTGCCAACATCCGCCCAACAACAGTTGGCCAACACAAAAAATGTAGGCATTGGCCCAAAATCTACTTTTTTGTGTTGGCCAACTGTTGTTGGGCGGATGTTGGCAAGATGCAACTATTACTGTGAGACCGGGAGCCTAGGACAGGAAGAGCAGGGGATAAAGCCTGAAAAAGAGTGTGATAAATGGCTAGAGTCGCGCAGTGGAAATTCAATTTGGATGGTTGTCCCAACTTTGATTGGGCGACGACCAGTCACGGTGCGTAAGTATGATGTCGACACAAGGTTCCTGGATCACAATTTACTCTGTTTGAATGCGTCAAAATACAATGAAATCGTCTGGTTAAGTATTGCCGAGAGGTTGAAACAAGGTTAAGGCGCACGAGAGAACAGATCAAGGCAAATGGATTAGTACAAGGGAGTTAGTCATAACTGTCGGTAAATAGTAGCACATTTAAATACAATGAGATCATTTGCAAACCATAAGAGATGAACGCCGACGGTCCGTGTCTAAACGTGGGTTCGTCCCCGGGGTGAGCGAGACGGCGACGGTCCGCTCATCGTAAGTGTGGAAGTCAATCGAAACCTTGAAAGGCATATGCCTGGAGTCGAAGGTTGTTAGAGCGACCACCGCACGGTCGAACAACACGAGGATCCGTAGCGGATCTAGGTTGGCCAGTTCAGCCAAGAGATCCCGCCGATCCGTTGTCGAACTGTAGTGAGGGTGGCTTCCCCACGCTTCAATGAGCGAGGACAAGGAGTTGAGGGCACGAGACGATTCGTCCGTCTTCCCTAGGTCGTCCGGTACGCTGAGGGTGCTTGAGGACTTCACCCTTCTCACACGCTAAAGTCTCGGTTCCAGGTATGGCCGCATGATAGATGCATTTTAATTTCCGGCAGAAAACCGATTGGCCAGATTCATGGCAATACAAAAAAAATGAGATCTGTCTCTAGTTTCACTCTAACTTGTGGTAGTCCCACTTATTACGAAAAGGTTAGAGAGCGAAGCAGGAAGGGGTATGCCAAAATCAAAAGTCTTACTTCACCGGACTTGGGTCGTGGCAAAATCTGCCGGCTGAGATCTGGTTGTAGTTTTCATTTTTACTTTTGCAGACAGAGGAAATGAGTAGATCGCAGCAAAGAATAGTTGTCACCAAGTTATTTTCTTTTAAATGGTGCAGAAGTACGAACCCCAGAACTAAGTGCATGACTACAGTTCCATCCCAAAATCAAGACTGCTTAACGAAAATCAAAAATGGTGGATTCTAGAAAAAGGCGGGTCAAGTCCAATTTAGAAAAAATGAGGCAAGGGGGGAGTAAGCAGGTGCAAGGGCAGGCCATAAATTAAAAGGTCGCCCATAAGGAGCAGGGACACGTTTGGCATGTTGGTGTCTCACAATTACACTGTTGGCCGACATGCAGTTTTTGCATGAAGTGCCAACATTGTTTTTGCTTGTATTGTCCATCACTTTAAATGTAGGAATTGGCTCAATGCCTACATTTTTAGTGCTGGTCAAATGTTTCTGTGCCAATGTTATCATTTCGTCGTTGCAAGGTTTTGCAATGATCGCCAACACCATGACACAAAAACAACGTTGGCCCAACACCTCTGTGTTTATTGGGCAGCCGCATTCCCTGTGAAGCGGGGAAATCCCCTGTAACAGTTGATTTGATTATTGTCATTTGGTTTGTTGGTTGAGCTGATGGTATCATCTGCCTTGATCATCCTAGGCTGATCCTGATCATAGGCTGTGGTGGGCCCTTAAAGTCATAATACCACCCGGGCCCCATAGGCCCAGTCCGACACTGATGAAACACATGCATGCATTATGACTAATCTGATACATAAATACATACTATGTGGTATCGATAATGTCCTTACCTGTAAATAGCATATGATAGTCGAGACTTAACGATCGTTAAGACTCAATCGTGCATGATTCCGAGCATATGAATGTATAATTCGATGTACTTGTGTATAGAGTAAAGCTAAGTTTCGACGAAATCCAAATAACCTGACACTTATTATCTGATGCATTGTGTCTGATATGCCTTTATGTACTATACATAAGCACATACACGAATATTAACGTTGGTTCACGTGTGACGAATGGTCACTTCATGCGCATGTTGGCTACTTGGCATAATACTATCTCCACTAAGACAGTTGGCATGACTTAATTATTTTTATTTTTATGGATAAAGACAAATTGCAACTTACTAAGCGTTCCTAAGGACGTGCATCGTAACTTACAATGAGTTTTAAGATGCTAAAATGACAAAAATGTTTTAGTCAAGAAATCAGTCTTAAAATAAGACTATGTTTTTACTGTGTAATATGCCGTATTCTATATTCTTCTGACTTGGTTAATTATTTTTTTTTTTTCTGGTCATTATTTAGTATTACTAATGACTAGAAACGATGTAAAGCAAGCGTGGATATCCCTGGAGGTTTTGGGACGCAGATTTAGTTGTCGAACAGAATTCTTATCAATCAATTCAATTCTATTCTGAAGCTCGCAGTCAGCACAAAACATGTCATTTGGCAAAAGAGAAATTCCCACGTGCATCAGGACAAACACTTACATGGATTTTAAGTAACCAGTAGTTCTAAATTGAATTAATGCTTGCCATTTTGATCATTCGTTTAGAAGAACCATTCGTGTAATGGTATGCAAAGTGGGACCTTAAGGGAGCAAACGTCTTAACGAGGTCGTTTAAGGTTTGAATGTCAAGTCTTAGTGATTTGAAACCTACTGAATGTATACACTTGTATTCAGCGCTGTGGGAGATGCTCGTCCAATTTCCTTGAAAATATCTTCTACTAGGCAGTTCCGGAATATACTTTTTCTGACACATTACTATTTTGCGGAACAATTTAAAAATAAATAAATAATCGGTTATTTTTCCAAATACTTTAATTTCAAAATATTCAGTGGTATACTGAGCTTCCCTGCACTACATCTACATCACGAATTACTGAAACAGATCCCAATAATTGGCTGGACCTACTGCAATGGGGCTTGCAGAAGTGGTGGAGAAAAAAAAATGATTTTAACTGCAAGTTGCTCTTGCGCGCGCATTCCAACTTCGCAGGCCTGCACAAGCTGCATTTGTGCACATGTAACAAAAGACACTTAACTTGTGGACCTTGGCAGAGCTGCTTAAATATAATGCGCATGTGCACGATATCTGGGCCAAAAGGCAGATAGCGCAACTGCCCAAGTGAAAAGTTGGTTTGAGTACCCCTTCCTTTAGAAATTCCGTCTCCGATTATTGAGATGTATACTGCATAACAGCAGCGTGTTTACCTTATCAATGATTATTTTTATTCCAAGTTCATTATACTATATGTATAGTGCTTATAAAATTAGTACACTTCTAAATGTTTCCAGTTCATGTGTGATTCTCATGTGGCACCATCTTTACGGCATTTATAAATTTCTAACTAATAATGTAAGTTGTTTTCCCTTTGCATACCCAGCAGCCATGAATAATTACTGCCACTTGAGTAATCTATTTGCTCGAGATCTCAACTTGCCACAGAGAATGCCTTGTTAATTCCTTTTAAATCCTGGAATAAATTCTCCGGATGCAATGATTTATTAGCAAGTGGTGGAAGTTGTTCTAACTTTTCAATGTTGCTCTCTTGAATCATAATATCAAGAAAACGTAGAGTAAATGTTAAACTTGTGCTTGTAACATTTTCTAATTTGACTTTCATCAATGTTATAATCCGTGGATTTGAAATAATATAAACAGTAGCTAGCTTTAGGGGGAAAAACCCGCGTCAATCAACTACTTGAATATACAAACATGAAGGGGAAACTGGAGAGCAATGAGACATGGGGCAAGGCGAGACAGTGACATTAAAAAATAGTTCTATTAATTATGGATATTGGCTCGAGAGATTTAAGGTAAAAATGCTTTTTCATACTACTATACATATGTATAACAACCTATGTATCAAACATGTAGTGTACAATATACCTTTGTGGAATTTTAAAGAGTTGGTTTTTGTGTCGTAAAATTAAATTTTTTTCTTAGAAAAGTCATTGTTATTTTTACCTGAATATTTTGCGGCCGATTATCTATCTTGCTGCTATTTAATTCATATATTATAGCTTAATTGATATAAACATATAGTTTTTGATGACTGTAATTGCATACCTTTGATGCAATTTAAGTTTCTGTGGGCAACATTCATGTGGGATAAACTGAAACAATTCATGCAAAAATCACAATTTAACTTTTTATAAAATATAGTTTCAACTTATTTTTATTCCTTTAGCTAAGTTAGACATATGCAATATAATAATTATCTAAATTGATAACAATTACAAAAAATGCACATTCAAAGCTTGTTAAATTACAGTGACTCAAACAATTGTTCACATAAATGCCAGTGTATGTTTATTGTCTTCACAAACATCCAATAGACTTTAC
>JAQGAE010006540.1:0-10024 GCA_034696685.1 Julus scandinavius
CAGATTCAAGAGTGTAAATAGTGCATTAAGTCTGCTATGCGCAATATTAAGAAAAATGCCATTTCCTTTGTTTTCCCGCATCATACAGGGTGGATAACAGGCTTAATGCCAAAGGTAACAACTTGCGAACCAAAGCCTCTCTTATAGGTTATAAAATAATTCATCTTTTTATATGGTTATGGCCTCCATACGTTTTAGAAATATAGTTGGAGGCAGGGAAAGAAAAACAATCCTGAAATGGATAGTCATAACATAATGTTCATCTGGAACCATAGTGCAGTTTTGGTTTTCATACCTTCAAAATGCATTGTCTTGTCTAAAATACACTTCAGGATTTTCAATTAGATATCATGTAATCGAGTATGGGCTTCAAGAAGAATTTTTATATAATACAGCACTGAATAAGCGGCTTTCATAACACCACCAATTTATTTTCAGCTGCAAATATCTAACAGGACAATGCTTACAGCAAGACTATAAGTGCCAGTCACTTCACAAACAATATTGCTCGAAACACCCAGGAATGACAAAAATGCTCTCACATGAGTATTGTACACAATATTACATTGAATTTCAAGTATTTCTTAATATCAGATAATTTTCCTTATTTTGCCATATTACGTATATCTACTAGTATCATAAATACGGAGATGGAAATCCCACACTTGGTTTTTAGTACGCCACCTACTAACGTTTTTCAGTAGGACGCTCATTTCTTAGACGCCTCCCTGTTCTCTTTTCAGAGCCAAATTATCGAGGTTCGGTTGTAGTTGCAATGAAAAAGGGCATCATTATGCAAACTCTGTCGCATTTACTTAAAGACATTGTCACATTTACTAATTCTAATCTACAGGGGTTGACGTTGAAGAGATTACAAACGTATTAAGATAGAAGCAATTCATTAAGAAACACGTATGCAAGGGTGGAGCCCTGCTCCAATCTATTTTTTGTAACCAAATCGATAATAATAAACTCATAACACATATTCGGGGTTGTAGTCAATGAACTCCTCTCATTTAATCAAAATTCATGGAGAAGGGGCATCTGGAACTACATTCGCATTGAAATTGATGAGAAAACTAATGGGAGAATGACAATGACTGTCTAAGTATGTATCAGTTATAGGGCCAAAAATTTAGTCAAGTTTTTAATTTTGGTCATTTTAAATCAGCATTGCAAAGAAAAAAAGATGTATATGTGACAGTCACAGGTTCAGCAGAGGATTTATAATTTTTAAAAGCATTACCCAAAATCTGTCAAAAGGCAAAGCTGTAAAAGTTTTTATAGCATATGGCTAATTGGACATCGATAGCAACATTACTAATAAAACATAAAGAGCACAACTGTTCTCCTCACTTTTGAATTTGTACCCACTTTGGTTTTCGAATGCCTGACAAGTGATTATCTCAGCCAATTAAATATGCAAATTGGGAAAAACTGAAAGAAAGGCTTAAAGAAATTCAATTAGCAGCCTTCTAATGAAGTAATTTATTCTCCACTGGGGTGTGAAATAGCATTTTAGTACAGCATCAGCCTATTAACAATGTGTATATGCATTTCATAATGATCATGAACTTCAAGAGACGTTTTTTTTGTTGTGCGACGTAAAAATCAATAAAATTGCTATAGATTGAACTTTTAAAAAAACGTGATCTTTCCTAATTTGATTTCCTATTGGTTTATACAAAATTCAAAGACTGAGAATAAGAAAGCTCGTGTAAAACTACATGAAATATAAATTTGTTAAGTTATGAAATAAATGAAAGGACTAATCTTTATGCCATTGTTTTATGCATTGAATTTTTTCATTTCGAACGATCCTCATCTACCTCATGGTCCAATCAGGTCGATTCTATATGAAAACAGTGGCTCAAGGCGACCAATATTCAATTAGATATCTTTAATAATCAATTTAAGAAGGTTGTACCCGAGAAAAAATTAAAAAGGTTTGTAGCCAAGCTCGTACGTAGATGCTTTTTGACATATACATTGATGGCAGGAAAGTTTAGATTAAATTAATGGACTCCTTTCCATCGGATGGCTATTAATCAAGCCAATGAGAATTAATGTTAAATATCAACCTCGACGATATTTTCGTCGCGTGATGCGACGTAAGTGGGCTACGAGGTCGATGAGGACAGTTCCGGCTATCTGAAATATGCGTAACACGATGATGATAAAAAAGGGTTATATTAAGCACTGGTTCAATGTAAGGAAATTTTAATTCGCCATTGACAAGTGACACCAGTGATGAATAATCAATCCCATTTGCATAATGTAACGTTTAAGTAAATTAAATAATTGAATTTCCATTTGACTGACTTGATGGACGCAAATTACATTGAAATTTGAATTGTTTTCATTTTGTTAATTGTATTTCGTACTTGTACATGCAGAAATTTGACCTCCTGAATTATCCTTTCATAAGTACAATGGGCAGGAATCGATACAAAGCAATTATAACAAGAATGGGGACTAAAGCGTCTAAAACGAATATCGTCAGCTACCATATAAGTTTGGGTCTGAGCATGCGCACTTCAACTCTTTATTTTTAGGTTGAACTTAAGCCCCTCCCATATTCTTGGCCGAGCTTTGTTGAGCTTTGTTCTAGCTGACAGCAACATAGAAGTGATGACAACGCTGGACGTAAAAGCGCTGCTGTTGTCTTGTAGGAGATTACACAAGACAAATACAGAATAGAACAATTTTAGCAAATGCGCCGTTGTTGTCCTGTAGCATACTACAAAAGACAACTCAGTTCTGTGTGGACTGTATCCTTGTTTTCAGCCTAAACTCTGCTGCCTAGCAGCGAAGAATATTTGGAAATACGAAAAGTATTTACCTATCTTACAAAAAGTTTTTTTTACATTCGCTAAAACGTTTCTAAATGTAAAATCTTTAAATGTGTTAGGAAAAATCATTCTCTAAATTATGCAAAACTACGAGCCGAAGAAATAAAAAAAGAGCTGCTGCCCTATGCAAAATAATAGCTATACGTCAAACTAGATTCGAACTATAAATGGATTTCCGATATTTTATATATGCATGAGCTTAATACATTAGAAGTAGCACTCATTGTTTCTTCGTTATTATACATGATTAGTATGGAATACTTTATCTTAATGATGCAAAAAAAAAATTGATTAATAAAAACGCTTGACATTTAAAATCCTGCATGCATACTAATTGAGTAGGCGAGTAGATAACCACCAACTGGGTTGAATATTTATTGCGTAGAATTGTTTAGACTAAAAATGTCAGCCATGCCCACGCCATTGGATTTTTATAAATCTTTTCTAATCCAATAAACAAATAAATGCATTGTTTAACTTTGGGGATAATGTTGTTAAATCCCAAAGCATGTAATTTGAGAGAATGAATTCTCTTAAATTCTTTTGTTAATGATATGCAAGTTGTGCACAATCTGATGCTTTTGCTTTTAATGTTTAAACAAGGACATACAGCAAACACAAATCTTAAAAGATGAAAAATTTGATGAACTTTTAAAGCGATTAAGCTTTATTCCAAATCAAAGCTTTATTTTAATGTATCACTTATTTTTTATACGAATACTTTTTTTTCCACCCTCTTGTACCATGTTTTTTTTTACGATAATGCCATTTAGCATAATAACATATGGAGTGTAAACATATTTAAAAAAATGTCAAATTAGGTTCATTTAACGATTAATCACAGAAATCAAGCAAAGAAAACATTTAAAATGTGATTATTTTGTGCATTTTATTCACTTTGGATTAACCCTTTATTGAAACCGTTTGATCAAGTATAAACATATTTAACACAAACTTTTTTTTCTTTATATTAAACCACTGACCAAGTGATCTTTTACTTAAATTAAATTAATGCTAAATGATTCAAGGCAATATCCCAAGTATCATCCAAGTTTCGTCCATGTTTACATTTCCCAGTTCATTTTTGACAAAACAATAATAATAATAACCAAGTTTTAAAAAAAAGGAAAAGATGTATCTAATGAACGTGAAAACAATGATACAAATTTGTACATATACATGTAAACAACAAAGGAAAATACGAACAGTAGCAACATTGGCATAAACCTACAAAACACTCAAACTCCAGCTTAACTCGGAATAAAATAGGTTGTTATTCCCGATATCAGACTTTCGTTTACGCCAATCATGTCAAACTTGGCATTTTAAGTTTCCCAAAAGAGGACAACGCAAAATTCGTTTTTAAATGTGATGTCCTTCATGGCGTTTTCTCCGTGCAAAAAAAAATCAAATATTTATTTGGGAATAAAAAAAAACAAGAAGGGAATGCCTGAAGAGTGTTGCGTGAAACGCTGCAACATGGATATGCCCTATTTGCATTTTCTCAGCTTGACATGTTCCACCTAACGATTTTTTTTTTGTAAGAGCAAGCAAGAAATCGTTGAAGAGAGAGTTAGGGCAGCAAGTAACAGATGGCAAAAAGCAGAAAAACAGCAGCACAAGGCCTATAAAGCATCCCATCGAGCCAAGATTTAGTGCAGTTTAGAAACACCATTGCTCACACGCCAGAATGAGCCCATTAAACGCAAAAAGAGGGCCTTTTTCTCCCTGTATTTGTGCTCTTTTCGCGTATTTCGAGGTCGCCTAAGGCTTCTCATAAAACAGGGCTCAAGCTCCCACGCACCTGTAATAAACATATCGCCATGGCGGCTATCATTTTTATATCTCATAACGGATACACCGAGGTTAATATATTACGGCAGATGAAGTGAGCACCAAATATTAAAGTGCCCATCATTAAAATAATTCATTACGTATATAGAAATTGGCCTTAGGCGTGTATCACGTGAACAAACATAGATTGAATTTGCAATATATACAGAATCTCTGCAGTCCTCTAGAAGCAATGGTTGAATAGTTCAAACTAGTTTATATTTTGTAGTTCATCCAGTAGAATGACATGTACATATGACTGTAAACTCGTTTGGACATATCAAAATTTCTCAATATATTTTCCATCCACTACATTATTGAGAAGAACTTGTCTTTATCTATAAACATACTCTAGAGTTTTCTAGTATAAATAATGCAGTGCTGGACATATGAACTTTTCCTAGGGAGGTGGAAGAGATCCAACTGCCATTTCTGTCAAGTTTCAATTCCTCATCACTTGTCACAATTTTCAAAAATGCTTTCTAAACAGAAAAAGTTCATGTTGTAGGAATACCAACTCGAAATGAAGACATGGCTTTTAAAAGTACTTATCTAAAATATACCCATAAATGAAAGATATCAATGTTAGGCATAAATGTTCTGTCTAATACTAAAGCCAATCAATATTTGACATTTTTTAATGTCAGCCATTTTGGTACTAGGCAGCGATGTGTGACCTAATAAAGGGTAAACCATCATGCAGAAAATGTCATTCTATTCGGTAAAAGCTTAATATACTGTAGTTGCACAATTAAAGTGGTGTAGTATCTTACGTTGCTGTAACATTTAGCTACGTAGTGTCCCTTAGGTGCCCAACTCAGTGAGGTTGAACTCTAAACCAATTGCTCGGAATGCATTCTCGGAAGTACATATAAGATAGAGACAAGTGTTTATAGTACATATACTTTCGAGAATGCATAGTGCATTTGGTTTAAAGCACTAAACTAGACAAGAAAACCATACAAAAAACTGAAAACGAGCGAATAAACCGCAACACGGTCGAACTAACCCGTGTTAAAATCATCCCGAAATGTTGACAAAATGACATCCAATAAATCAGGGAATTTTGCCAACATTTACAGACTATTGATATCAAAGCGAGTGGGTTTGAATGTCAAAGTGCTCTCACATTTACGTTTTGGGTTATCCAGTCAATTAATGGAATAGCTTGATGTGAGATTACTTTCCAAACAATGGCTTCATTCTTTATAGGAGCGAATTAAGTACAAAGATAACAGTATATTCACAGAATGCACTAAAATTAAATTGGACGAACAAATGCCCAAACAAATTCAACTGGACTATGCATGGGATCCCTATCTAAGCTGCAGAGATTTAATTATTTGGGAGAAATTGAATTGAAATTTCTTTCATTACATGGCTTCAAGTGGTTATTTAGTAATACACAGTATAGTACGGTTACTTAGATTTATAGAATCATATTTATAAAAGTTTATTTTATGGTATAGAACTGTAAAGTGCAAATGCACTTGTAATTATATAATTAAGAGAGAAATAAGTTCATGCAATGTATGGAAAATACTTTTTTAATGTCGTTCGTCTCTGCTGTAAATTGTAATACTGTATCTATGCAAAATATATTTTTGTATACAGCGATATCTATATATAGGGCCAAATTAAGCAATATATGTAGGTCCTGATAAGCGGACATATGGCTAATAGCGTCATGATGGATATACTAAAGGTAAATTTGATGAGAATACATTTACACTGTGAGTCATAAAAAAGTACAACCCAATTTAAAAAATCAAAACTTCGCGAAAAATGCTTCGATTTAAATAAACTTTGACACTTACAGAGAACAATAGTGTAGGAACAAAAATAAATTATAAAATGGGCTCAAAATGTTCTCCTGTGGCCTTTACACAAGCCCGGAGTCTAACGCGCCAGTCTTTGATTGACGACTCGATTATACGCTGGTCGAGTTCAATTCAAGTTTTCTTAATTCATAGTTTCAAATCTTCGATTTGTAAACTTTTTCGTGGAGAACTTTCCAACTTTTGTAGTCCACTGGATTCAAGTCTGGACTGTTTAGTGGCCAGTGGTTGAGTTCGACGAACTGTGGCGTTTCCCGTTTCAGCAATTCAACTGTTTCTCGAGCACGGTGAGCGGGCTTGTGAAAAATGAGAAAATCCGAGATTTATCGCATGTCCGGTAGACGTTTTTTTGTTCCTACATTATTGTTCTAAGTAAGTGTCAAATTTCATTTAAATCGAAGCATTTTTCATGAAGTTATGATTTTTTTTATTAGGTTGTACTCTTTTGTGAATCACAGTGTATATGTGGAACACTTATGTGGATAACTTCATAGCAAATTAACCGTGTAAATAGAGGACTATATTTTGAAGTGGCGCAATATACAGATTCTAATGTTATAGTGGGAATGCTTAAAACTGCCGTCATAGTCAAGTGGGAGCAAATTCTGTGATGGTATTGGTCAACAGGAAAACAAGTAGTTAAATGATCTTCAACATGATATTGATATAAAGTAAGCTCGTTTTTACAGATGGAGCTCAACTATTGGCAAATCAATTAATGATTTTTGTATATATTTCTTAATTTAGAGGAGGTAAAAAAGTGCATTGTTTTAACCTTGATTTGGAAGGTACATGTTTACTTTTATCTTGGTTTGTTTATTCACGTTTCTTTAAATTGCTGATTTTCCAAAATAGCTTGATGTCGCTTGTGTCTACATTAACAGATTTACCGCTTCAATGCCATTGCCAGCAGTCTTTTTAACGCTTAAGAAAAAGAGTGATGGGCTGAACTATGGATGTTATTTTCATTAGCATTACGTTGAGAGCCTCGATTGCCATTAAGTGTCTGAACAAATTTTTCTTTCTGAACCCAAACCAATCACTGGTTGGGCGTAATCTACAGAAACACGATAAGCCAACATTGCAAGCCAAGAGTGCTTCAGTTAAATTCACTGAATACTTACTGTGAAGTACGATCAAATATTTAATTCCCATGTGCTTCAAATCAGGATGTCGCCAATTTAG
The DNA here is from genome assembly GCA_034696685.1 of Julus scandinavius. NCBI lineage: Eukaryota > Metazoa > Arthropoda > Diplopoda > Julida > Julidae > Julus > Julus scandinavius. The sequence goes on from JAQGAE010006540.1 coordinate 7,709, forward strand.
GAACGAATAGAATTTTAGATTTTTATAGTATATTAATGCTGCAAGAAGCCTATCAGCAGCATCCAGGTGAAACTTGGTGTAGTAGATGATATCTGATATACCATTTATAGTGTATGATAGAACTCCAGCACGTGTTTTCCTTGATACCCTACAGATTTCAGAATCCCTCGTGGCATATATTCATGTGATGTATGGCATTTTTCAATGGCTATTCTCACGTTTTGCATCATTTATTTATTCCACCGCGACCCACAAGCCATTATGGGGCAAACTAAACTAAATGAAGACATCCAGTCATTTAGCAATATGAATGCTGCACGTATAAAATGACCTATTAAATATTTTTTTCGTAAAATGCTTACATTTAAAGGAAGTCAATACAGGCAAACAGCATGAAAATGAAAGTTTTATGTTACGATACTCGACTTACACGTCTAATGTCACATTAAATTTTTTTGTATTAATAACTTATGAGATGATCATGTACTATGTGAACTTCATAATAACATGTGTACGTCGATTATTTAGGTTCACTTTAGGACAGACCATCTAAAACCAAGAGTTGATAAAAACAGGTAAAGATAAATTATTAATGAAAAACATCGGGCACCTATAACAACATCGTGATTCAATATTTTCAGCATTTTTTATAGGCCAATATAGAAAAGGAAATGCTTGGTATTTGAAATCGTTCATTAATATAGACTCAGAAAGATCCAGGAATTGAGTTTAGTAGTTTTTACATAGCGAGTAAAATCCACCTGACAAACACGATGTATTGGACATTAACGTGTTTTTATATTCGTCTGCAGGTTTTACGAACACGATTTACGACAAGTACGCCTAATTCAAACTTGTTATTACATAGAGTAAAATCATTAGACATTGCAGGAATAGCCATAAATTACATCTCTTCATAAACGGTTGGCAGCGATAAACTTATCAGACAGATGCAATAAGATGTGTTTGATTTATGTTATTTAACAAAACGAAAATGAGGTTTATAACAACTTCATTTCTATGCACATAGGAGATATCTTTGTAGGCATATCGACGATATACTACACTTGTAATTTGAACAAAATATGTCTTAAGTATTATCTTTCACCTACAATTAGATAACCAATGGTAATCGTGTCATTACTTGTTGACCAATGTCTCAATGGACCTAAGGATACCGTTGGATAGCTATAGTTAAATGGATAGTTAAACGGTTCTGGGCCTGCTATGCAACAACATCACAACAAACAAATCTTGCAAAGAACCTCTTGAAACTTAATTTTCTCATAAAGAAGCTTTGTAAGAGAAAATCCTGATCTATGCAATACACAAAATTGGTAGTCGCAAATATTAATATTAGTTTCAATAATATAGTCCTTGATCCAAGTGCAGGAAAAAAGCAAAACAACCACATTGCAATCCATCAATGGACATCATGTATGTATGTGTACACACCTTTATGCGTACCTTTTCATAAATCCAGCATAGAAACCATTTAATATAACTGTTTGAAAGAATGTACAAAATTAAATAAATTTGCATTAAAACTACAGTTTAATTACTTAAATGATAAAAGTGTGTAAGTGAATCAAATTTGTTTTACAAGATTAACTATAGCTTGATTACAAATTTTTCACAATGCACTCATATTTGCTGAAAATATCAGTGTTTGAACAGTGAAATATGAATATTTCAGCAAAACATTGTTCATGGTTGCATACTAGCACTGCAAGTGATGTTGTCCCTCCCTTTAAAGATGTTCTCAAAGCATAATTTTCAATTTATGCGCCATCCAGTATCTCGCAGTAAAACTAGATCTCCATTTGGTTTACCTTCAGACATTGGCGTGCCTTTTATTACAGATTATTGACTGCGTACTGTAAGAAGAAGGTTCATAGAAACTCCCCATGCTTCATCCCTCCGTGTACCTTATGGCAGGTCGTAAAAAGCAGATATCCTTGGCAAATTAAAGCTTAGCTACCGGAATCTGTTTATGGTGGATCATTAGAACTTGTGCAAGCGCAAATGAAGGTGCATAACCTCTTTGCAAAGAATTTCATTATACCAACATTATTAGTATTCAAAGAATCGTAATGTCTTCTTATCCAGCGTAACAGGTAGCTTTATATCTAGGCAGTGTGATCAAATGCTCAAACAAAATGGCCATTATAGGAGGGAGCCGAAGCCGATTCCATTATATATCCGTGATATTAAGAACGGAATCTTCAAATGTGTATTAAGGAAATGGCTGTTCCCACCTGTCCAAGTTTTCATATTATATTAAGTATAAAATAATGCACTGTATATGATAATCAA
>JAQGAE010006541.1:0-10023 GCA_034696685.1 Julus scandinavius
CGACATCGAGCGGGACTCCCGCGAACGTTCTCGAACAGGGTTCGCAAACACTGTTCGGCGCGGGCGATTGTTTACACAGACCGCGCATCGTGTTGCGAACGTTTGCAAACACTGTTCGCAACGAATGCTCGGTTGGTGGCCAGGTACCTTTATAATAATTTACTTTTCACTTTTCAATTTACGGATCATTAACACGCATCCTTTATGTGATAATTCTGTCCCTGGTCAGTGGATAAAGGAACGACACACAGCCGTGTGCAAATGATATAAGAGAATTCTGTGAATAATCAATCCGTGAAATGTGGGTACTTTAGAGGTCAGTTACTGGTGATTTTTAAATTCTAATAAAGTGTTCAAAAATTAAAATCCAAAACGGATCAGGTCAAATAGAACTAACCTCCTATATCCGAATAAGCCATTAATTTGTGTAAAAGTTAACCCATCATGTTTCAATGCATATCCTTAGTGAAAAAAGTATGTAGGACCATAAATGCTATAGCATCTACAGTATATATCTGAAAACATTTAGTCATATATGGTGCTGAATATCAATGTGTAGAGTTGATACACATGTCAGGTACCGAAGTGGTGCTCACCCAAAGCCTGAGACCACCAGCCTGAGACACCAGGTGACTATGCCACATTGAGGGAAGAGCAGGAAAGGGAAAGAAAGAAATAATAGGAAAATACAGTGAACAGGATTTCTGGACATCGAGGGTAATAATTCGAGGTGCTAATAACAATTCAAGCTAACAGCAGGTGATGCCATCTAATGGCAAGAGAGAGCAACATTGTTTTTTTTTTTTTAATTCAACTCAGTATCCTACAGTCAGCAAATAAATGCCATATGGTAGTAGGGGAGGGGGGGAAGGGGGTCGTACCCAATTTCAGGGGAATGCTCCTACTTCAGCAGTGACTTAGTTATCATTGTTAAATTGAATTTTAACTAAATTATAAGAATCGCCAGGAAGGCTATTCCATCGTCTAATCGCATGCAAAAAAAGGACCAATAGTAAGCATCCGTCTTTACACGAAACTCAGTCAAAGGACTGGAGTGATTATGTCTACATCCTAGAGTGGTTGTTAGGCGTAAATATATGGGAAACAAGATGGGAATTAAAAGATTAAAACGTTTGAATAACCCCATAGATAACTTTTCGCATAGGTTGGCAAGTTTCCTGTTTACGAGAGAAATGCACCACCAAGCATTTCCCCTTATTTTATTTCAACTGCCACTCATCGCACCAGGAAGCCAGCACCACGGGATTGCCCCGGAGTTTGGGGGGGGGGAGGGTGGGAAACTTGTGCCTTAATCCACTTCATCATATAGATTGGAATCATCAGCAAAAAGTTTGTAATTACTAGACAGCGACTTTGGTAGGTGGTTTATTGTAAAGGAACATTAAAATGTTAATATAAGTCGTGGAAATACATTGAACAGGAGCCAACACCAATGCAATGGAATGGCAATCTCTCCAAGCTGGTATAACTACAGGAGCGGATACCCAGCCCGGATCTAGGAAGACGAAAAAACGAAAATATACAACGGTCATTAATGCTCAAGGTATCCAACACAGATCTAAAGCATTTGAACTCATTGAGGCTATGAAAAACCAAAAGCTAGCACTACTTTCCATAACAGAAACCCACATCAGGAACAGGAACAGGGCATATAGAGAAAATAAATTTGGAGGTGTTGGCTTCCCCTATCATAATAAACTCACCTGCTGTCCTAAAGGCAAAAAAATGTAAGGAACAACTTTATCTGCATTGGAAATGGTAAGGCAATGATTATGCAATTGCCACTTGGTAGCACCCCTCAGTGGAACAATGCCTTAGCATAGACATTGACTCCGTCCAAGCCAAGGGATGGTAAGTTACGCAATTAGGGGACTTCACGGCCATATCAAAGAACTGGACAACGTAAATGGCTCCAAAATTCAAACTTTCTGCAAGTGATAATTGTGTAATTTGCAATCTCGTGTACTGTTGTGAGGGAAACAACAAGGACCCGAGGCCCCCTTAGCAACTCCAATGAGTTCGTCCTGATCCCTGATCCTAGAATGAAAATAGATAAGGAACATCATTGAGGGGTTCCCCCTGACCATAATGGACTTTTAATCACCACTCATGCTCGAAAAAAACTCCCGAGAGGCTAGAAAAGTCATAGGTGATAATCGACCAAAATCTAAGCTGTTCATGGACTGGGAGAAAGCATGGGAGATATACACCTCAACACTAAAAACTCCATCTCCCCCATCACGCATAACGATTGGTGTTCCTCCATTCTAAAGGCAAGCAGAGCAGCTAATGTAGTGAAAGCCATTGCATCCAGCAAAACAAGACAGGGAAGTCCAGTATGGTTTACAGAAGAAATAAAAATCACCATTAATCTGCGCCGACAAACATGTCGAGGTCACCGAATTGCTCTCAAGAGCGGGACTCTTTCAAATACACACACTGCTTAGTTGACTTTTCTGGCAGAAAAGCAGAAAGAACACTCCACATTGGCTAAGAGTATTGCCACCCATGTAAGCAAATTGCGGCAAGACATCTATCTCTACATTTTTTTGAGATACACAAAGAATAAGCATCGTAACGCAAACCTATCAAATAGAGAAGACCAATGGAGTAACATTGCTGACTGCAAAAATATATATTATATACAAACTTGTCAGATTTCATCTTCAGGTCACAGACAACAATGTTACACACACAGGAATATACCACACTGATACCAATGTCAGTCAAAACCATACAATATTTCCTATAGTCAAGCTTAAAAGGGACCTACACAAATTTGAACTTGGATAATCCTGTAGGGGACAATGGCATACCCAATGAGTTCCTGAAAAAATTGGGACAAAATAGTAGGATGTGGCAACTGCAGACGATAAACTAGTGTCTACTAGACATTATTCCTGACAACTGGAATCTGACTAGAATCCAAATTAACTACTATAAAAAACAAAGGAAAGGACAAACAAATAACAGCAGTTACAGTCGCATTGCAATTGGTAGCTGTGTGTACAATGCATCTACAAGTACATTATGTCAGGAATGTATACACTCACACATAAAACAAGTATCTGATTATTACAATATGTCCTTGAGATTGTGACCCTCATAGATTAACTAATTATTTTACAACTAAGATGATTATGATATTAAGCAATATGCTAATTTTGTCCCATGCATTGTCCAACGAAATATGATTGGAATGTTGTAATTACAAAAGCCTATTGGTAGGACGCCCAAATCTGGGTGAATAAAACGAGAACCTACTAAGGTATAGGATTCAGCAGTCGGAGCTTTGAGATGTGATAACCTCAGCATCAAAGAGATGCCTACTAACTTAGTCGCGATCAATCAACTTCATTTAACCAAAGTATTAGTTATTGTATTGTTTAAAACGTTGCAATGAATAAATGCTTGGTGACATCTAATGTCAATAGTAAGTCGGGACCTCATTCGGAAAATGTGGTGGCAAATAACCCGTCACAAGATTAACTCATGCAAATAAGATTCCAACAGTAGAAAAATATCAATGCCAGTTACAATAATGATAAATGGAGAAAAAATTTATTCATGAAAAAAAAACGTCCTTTTCAACTCATAAATAACGAATAAACTCTAGATGCAAATTCTTGGAATTCTAGTCAGCAAGCCGATTTGCATATTAAGCAGGGTTATATCAGACCCACTTGCTGTAATACAGAAATGTGCACCATATTACCAAGCCTCGAGGAAGAGAACTAGGGGAAAGTAAATCAGAAATATATACTCCCTACATAGCAAGGGACTGTCCACAAGGGATATAACCACTAAAAAAACGTTTACAAAATGTTGTTAAAAATACCATAACAAAAGGTCAGGTTCAAACAAAAACTCTTGCCCAGAGACCACAGGCACATTGAGACTCTTGAACCCATGATGAGCTGTCCACATGTGAAATTGCACGTTTACTACCAACATTTGTGTCCCATCAACTTGTGTGGAAAAGTTTGAATATTAATTACAATGTGAAGTTTAAGATAATGAAAGCAACAACCAAGTTCACTTCCACGCATCGGTGGAACAACGTTTTTGATGAAAATATTTGCCCTAATGGATGCTCATCATATTGGCATGATCTTTGCACTCCGCATAAGGTGAAGCTGATTAGACAGCAGGGCGGAGGCATAGTCATGGTCTGGGTTGCATTTGGAGCAGAAGCAAGGCAGATACTGTATTTGTTGAGGGCAAAATGGATTCCATAAAATATCAACAATTTATGTATGATCACTTAATCCCATTTGGGCCTATTTTAGGATACAAAAATTGGAAATATCAACAAGACAATGCCAGTGTGCATGCATCAAAGTCTACCAAGCAGTGCTTTGAACTAGACCTGAATATGGTGGGAAATGTGTGGGGTTTGATGACAGGGGCTGTATATGGGCAAAACAAGCAATATCATCATGTGAATGAACTTAACGTTTCGATTTGCAATGCTTGGGACAAGATTAACATGCATGTTTTGCGAAAACTACTTCAAAAAATACCCGAAAGAATGATAGAGATTATTGAAAAGCAAGGAGAACCAAACCACAGGTTTATACTTCAATTACGGGTTGAAAATGACGTTTTTTACTCATGAATAAATTTGTTCTCCATTTATCATTATTTTAACTGGCATTGATATTTTTCTACTGTTGGAATCTTATTTGCATGAGTTGATCTCAAGGACTTATTGTTATAATCAGATACAGTGGAACCTCGGTTTACGAACTATATCCATTCCTCGACCCTGTTTGTAAAACGAAAAGTTTGTAAACCGAATCAATTTTTCTCACTGCAATTGATGTAAATCCAAATAATGCGTTCTTTTGCCTTACAATTTTTTCAACATGTGGAAATAATACAGAAAGGAAATAAATATAAGAGTAATATTAGAAGAAAGCTGTTTAATATACGTGTCCATGATTTTCAACATTATAGGAAATAAAAACACCCACGTGGTGTCGTCATGTTGACACTTTTTAAACAGAATTTGAAGATTCTGTTGACAATCATTGTTTCCATTAGGAAAATTTGTATTATTAAACTCTATTCTGTAGTTAATTATATGATTTGTCTTAAATCGACGTCATCAATGGGTTTTCATCCATTGCATCTGCAATTGGCGTGGATAAAACATGAGACGAACTTTTGCCATATTTGAAATGTTGGCTATATCTTTGAAACTAATATAGATTTTAATTGAAATCCTTGGAAATTATAACATCTTTAATGTTACCTGTATGTAATAAAACTTACTAGTAACAAAGATGTTCTGCTGAAACTAGTAAAACAATTGCAGAAACTCGGACCTCTGACTGGTGTTCCAGAGAAATGTGTTCGTAAACTGATGCATCGTTCGTAAAGCGAAACAAAATGTGGTGTTTGAAAACCGAAATGTTCGTAAAATGTCTGGTTGATAAACAGTTTAAACAATCACCCTCGTTCAAAGGTTCAACATTCCCAAACTGCAGTTAGAAAATCCCAAACGTTTACAGCCTACTGATGGCCCCACGAAAACATCTTTAAGCAGTTACCAAAGGCGTTTGGAAAGTCAAACAAGCAGTTGGTTTAATGAAACATTTTTTTATAGGAACAGTGGGGGAAATACCACAAATTGTTCCAGTAATGATTTTCTGATATATTTGGAAGTCCACAAAAAATACTAAACGATTCCCTTAGGTCCAAAGTTTTAGACAATTGTGGATGTTAAATCGATGTTGCCCTGAGGATAATAGGACCATTCAACAGTACTTTGCTCGTTGCACTGCAGTAGAACACAATAAAAAAAACATCACAACTTCGTGAAAATGCTTCGGTTTAAATTAAATTTGGCACTTACATAGAACAATTGTGTAGGATTAAAAATGAATTAGAAAATGTGCTCAAAATGTCCTCCGGTGGCCTTTACACAAGCCTGTAGTCGAACGCAACATTCCTTGATTGACGAATCGATTATATGCTGGTAGAGTTCAATCTCAAGTTTTCGTATTCCGTAGTTTCAAGTCTTCGATTTGTAAACTTTTTCCTGAAGAACGCCCCAAATTGTGTAGTCCCCTGGATTCAAGTATGGACTGTTTGGTGGCCAGTGGTTGGCCTAGTTTTGTCGCATATCCAGAGGAAGTTTTTTGTTCCTATACTATTGTTCTGTGTAAATGCCAAATTTCATTTAAATCGAAGCATTTTTCACGAAGTTGTGATTTTTTTATTGGGTTCTACCTTTTTATGACTCAGTGTATACGTATGTTTGTCAGAACACTCAAAAGTGCACTGCCAAGGATATTTAATGGGTAAACATAAATGCAAAAATGATGTTACGAGCGTTTCCTGCATGGGTAAAAAATCGTCAATGTTTTTGTGGGTGAAAACGTTATTGAATTGAAATAAATGTGATGCAGTATACCTTTCCCAAACAATGTATGTAAATAAAACATTGACAAGCCATCATACTTTTAGAGCTTCCAAAAGCACAAACATGTATTTGGAAGGAATTGATTTTTAAGAAAAACTAAAAAGGTATCACTATAAAATTTACAAAAAAACGTTCAATGTTTCCAATCATTTATGAGATGGTAAATTTATATATATACATATATATATATATACTTAATATAACAGATGCATAGATCTACAAGAAAGCTGTCCAAAACATCATCGAAGAGAAATGCACCAACATTATCATTTTAAGAACATGGTCACTACAACAATAAAGAAAGTGCTCGTCAATTTCAATAGTAAGGAATTCAAAATCGCAGTAAAAAGCTCAAACAAAGGTCCCTTACCACTGGGGCCGATTTGCGCATTTTTAACGGAAGGACAAACTCGAATTATACAAGTCAATAAATAGTGACGTCACGTTTACGAGAATGACGTCATTCCCAATCCATTTGCCATTCACATTCATCCACACCGGAAGTGAAACCAGAACTTTGGTTTGTTGCCTAGAATGCTGCGAATCAATTTGCTTTGACAATAGGCGACCCATTTTTTTAAAACCACAAGTCATCTATGATGTATTTATATTTGAAACACTGCGAGTATGAAGTGGCGAGCTACTGCCTGAGAGCTTCCTGTCTCAATTTATCGCTAGTCGACACGTGAAAGTAGCTCACCAAATAACAATTGGGTTAGAATTTTTAGAATAATTGTCTACAGTTCGATGCCCAACATGTCCAAACAGAAGTTAGGGAAAATTTGTGGAATTTGAGCTGTGCCGAGTATCATGACAGAATGAAGAAACGTGATACATGTACAAATGTATTGTTCGCGACGACATATTGACAATTCTCCACAATTGTCCGAGTATATGTTTGGAGAGAGCTCGTCTGATGCTCTCGATAATAAAATTGGCTGAAATAAACTCCCAAATGGACAACCCTGAGAGTAGCTTCGAGAGTTACTCGTGAGTTAATCTGAAATGGAAAAGAACCTTTACACTGTTAAAATAATCTTTGTTTGGACTTTTAATTTTTATTTTGAATGGACCAAATTCCTTACAATTGAATTGAAGAGCACTTTCTTTACTGGTGTAGTGACCATGGTCTCAAAATCAACATGCATGACCAGATGTGTTCAATTTTATCCATATGCAGTAGAACCTGTCTAAATGCATACTCTTGGGACTGGTGAAACATATGCATTTAGACAGGTTCATCAGCACATATGTGCCAAAAAGGGAATTGCCCCTTTTTTCAATCATACATGAGTCACTAGCTTTTGGGCACCATTTTAGTGCATGTATAAGTACAGTAATTGTCAATACAAATTATAAATTATTACTTTAGGGAGGTTAATTCCTTTTTACATGGGTACCTAGAAGGGGACCAGCACATTTTATGCATTTAGAGAGGTTATTCACTTACACAGAATCATGACCCATATACGATTTTTCCACCTGGGAATGGGCATCAATTTTAGTACATATGTACATACACCTCCAAAAAACATCTAGTAGATGTATAGAAACACTTCTGGACTTCATGATTAATGTTCCATCTAAAGCGGTTTCCGATGTTCGAATTTTCTACGATTCAGACTTCAATTTGATTAATTCTGGCATTTCAACCACGTATATGCCTTGTTTTCGTCAATGGTGTGATTTCTAAAAAAACGCACGCCCCCACGCGACTGTTCATAAAATATTCAGAAATGCAGTCAGGCGAGGCTCAGGCTCGGTTCATTAACTCGGTTATTAGATTCAGTCTTTGGACAGCTCATTAGTACGATATGTCTCTGAATCCATAGTGGTGGCATGCAATTAAGCACGCTCTCAATTGCTTTTTCAGCAAATATTTTTATTCTTCCCATTCATGCTTTTTTTTCCCCTATTAAATTACCATCATGTTCAATTGGATCGTGCATGCACGAACAGGCCAATGGACTGATGAGAGAAATAAACAAAGCAATAACACGTGACCACATAGTGATGATTTGCATCGTATATATGTTGAAGGTGAACGGTTCGCTTATTCAATTCTGTAATCTTAGTAATGACCGATCCCACTAACCTGTTTAATTGGACAGAAATGAAAATAAATGGACATTTATGAAGACATCAATGAAGTATTATTAATCGCCTCCAATGATGGAAATTGAACAAAATGGCCTATGATGGAAATTATTTAAGATGGATAAATGTACTGCCAATTGCAATAAGAATTGCACCATTTCCATCTTTTACACTATTAATTGCACTTTCTCCACAAATGTCACTAATTCCAAAGCCAAAAACAAGTAATCCCATCTATTATAGTCTCAGTTTTAAGAATTCCAATATCAATACAAGTAATTTCATTTATTCCATATAAATATCATTCTACTAATTTATTCCACTAAATCGACCAATTCCATTAATAATTCCACTAACTCCACCAATCAATTTGATTTATAATTCTAACGAATCCATAAGATTACATTAACATTTCTCCTGAATCCCATATAATTTCCTTAATTTCCCTGTTATTTACACTAATTTTACTAATTATTCTACTGAATTAACCAATTTCACTAAGAATCTTATTATACCACTAATGCCATTAATTCCTTTTCAATTGTCAATTCCGCAATTTACTAAGGGGCCATTCAAAAAGGACGTCCAGATAATTTGTTGGAACATACAAAGGCTCATCCTATAAATTCCAAGCAAACGCCTCGCTACCAATTCTAAGACATTTTTACAGATTTCTATGATTAAATGAAATTTCCTGACCTCGAAGGGCAATTTCAGCAGAAATTTGGTGTTCAACGCAAAGTTAGGCATAATTCCTGGCTTTCTTGAGGTTTTAAAAATTCAAGTACTAGGGAACACATACTATCTATCTTCTTGTCTCTTTTCCATTTCACTGACCTTTAAAACTTAATTAAATAGAAAATTCAAAAACTGAGAAATATCACCATTAGTTGACGTCCATAATGGCTTTCCCCCTCCCTCCCCCTGTCCACATGCCAGCAGAGTCCCCTTCACCCCCTCCTCCCCACCCCCTCTTGAGGACGGCCTCTTGCAATGGCCCCTAATTGTAGTATTACACTATTGGTTAAAGGTGTTCAACTAAATTTACCAAATTTATGAAATTCTATTAAAAGTTTCCACTAAATCTTAAAATTTCACTGTCATGTCCAAAAATGTATTAAAAATTCTACTGAATTCTACTGAATAACCCAATCGGCAACCACATCCACTAATTCCATTAAGTATCCTACTACCAATATCATTAATTCCTTTTCTACAATCAATATTTGACAACTTCTCCCAAATTCAAAAATTCCAGATTGCTTGAAGGTAATGTCCAATGTACTGAGTGTCCAATATAGGCTTCTAGAAATCAGTTTTACTCATAGAACACATTGAACAAATGTGTTCAATGAACACAAACGATAGTAGAACACAATTTAATACAAAATTTGAAGTTGTGTAAAGGTGCGACTTCACCGCACCAAAAGCAAAAGCAGAGTTTTCGAAAACATGTTTTTGAAACTTACAGTGTG
>JAQGAE010006542.1:0-10023 GCA_034696685.1 Julus scandinavius
GAAAAATAAATATAACAAGACCTTGTATACATCTTAAAGAATTTGTATACCTTTTTAGTTTTATTTAAACTTTTTTTTCTTGAATATTGGGTGCATTGCAAATTTGACCCATTGAAATACATAGGGGTGTAAGAGCCTTAACATAGATGTTTGAGCCAAATACATTCAGTATCCATGTATTACTGTTAACTACTTGTACTCGACTACTCGGCGTCCTATTGCTAGTTTCTTGAATTAACTTTGAATTAATTTCATTACATAGCGTAAAATGTCGGTAGTTTTTTTACTCTCTGATGCCCCTATTTCCTTAAATTTCTGACATTGTAAAAACATAGGTTTGGTTCACCCCTAAATTCCTCTCGCTCGTGTCTGGATTTCGACTAACGTAACCTATATATTGATTTACGTAAATATGTTTGATTGTCACACAAATAATAATCGTGGCAGATAGAAATCACTATTTTGTCCTATTTTAACAACAGTGGTTTTAGTTTTTCCTTCCGAGATGACATAATTAAAGTAGCTGTCATTTAGAATATGCGGAATTTAGAATATTGTGAAGTCACCACAATATGATAGAAGAGTGTGAATTAAACAAATGGATAAAAATGTCTAATTGAAAACCGCTTTAGAAATCCAAACTCGGAAAAACGATGACTGGCAAAAAGTTACATTCACTGTCCCAGTAGTAAATTTCGCTAGAGAACACATCGATGGGTACGGCTGGATAAGGCTAGTGTGGAACCCAAAGAAGAGAATTGCAATGGACACGTTGACTAGACACATTCAAACTTGATAACTATATGTAGCCTACATCAAGCTCTTGGAACTGGAGATCCATGCTCAGTGGAATATCACGGTGAAATTTGACATATTAAACTTTCTGAGGGTTGGCCGTGACCGAACGAATAACATTTTTTTTCATTCCCTAATTTCTGAATAAGACCTTTTTTAGTCCGGGTCAGGTAATGAAAGATGATTTTTTTAAAAAGCAGTAATAAGTTTGTTATAAAGCTTATTAAAAAAAATTTAATGCATGTAATATGTTAAAATAGTATCACATATATAGTATATATATATTTGAAGAAATCTATTTCTTTAACTTTTTTTCTAATAACATATTTATTATCTCTTTTATTATATTGTTTTGTCAGCCCTGTTTTCCGTGGTTTTCATAGCAATAGTTACCAAATGGTGGCGAATTCTGTAGGCTTTGTGGTTTTACGAGACAATACTGATTCTGTGGGCTCCGACTCCTGCTATCGTAGGGACATTCACGGGCAAAGTGCCCACCTTGTCCATAAGCATAGCAGGTCCACCCTCTCCTTGATCGAAAACTTGTGGGCATGTCATCAGTGTCCATTGGTTCAGTGAACGTGGAAGGGCTGTATATTCAGTATGGTTTTGATCACAGTGTATGCATGCTACAATGGCAACCAGAGCAAAGCCACATATGGAACGCCTGCAGGAAAACAGATGTCTGAGATGGAACAAGGGACCATTCAGCTGACCCACCTCCCACGAGGCGACAAGGACCACTGAAAGAAAGTGTATCAAAAAGGATTAACACCATATCGCGAAGACGCACGACACGCTATCTTCCGCGATTATGATAACGGCATGCTAAAAGGTAAAAACCATAAAGATTCTTAAGTTTAGAATTTCTTAAGCCTTTTCAGGAAAAATCTAGAAGGGCAACTGATACCATAATATTAGGGGAATTGTTCCTAACCTGTATAAATAGATGACCATTTCTCAATGTTCCTCATTCGGTTTTTCAGCAGCGTAAACGCCGCACCACTGCTCAGGCTAAGCAGTCTCAAAGAAAACTTCAAAAGAATAAGACACTTTTTCTTACTTTAAACTTTGTGCTCGAAGACTTCGAATTTCTCCACAATCTATTAATTTCCCCAAGGAACTACTCAGCCAAGAAGATAAGTTGGACATCTAGACAGGGTGACCAACCTCCGCCATGCTGCTGCTGCAAGTTCCGCAATTAGGTCAAGCTCCGCAGGCCCGTCTCCTTCCGCTCAGCTGGGATCATCTCCTGCTACCGAAGTACGCAACCTCAGCTTTAGTTCAATCCAATAGGATTTTACTGCTTGACACCCACTTCACCCTTAGGATCCTGCAGGCTTATTCATCACATGGATCTGATCACCCGCAGAGATTAACACCCGCAGCACCCCACATTTGTTAAAGGTAACAGGACCAGTTCCCAGTACCTTTGCAGGAACTGAAAGGCAAGAAGAGGGACAAGAGGACCAGATTTCCCCGCTTAGAACTCCTGAAGGAGTTCCACAGGAGGCACCAACTGGCGCCAAACACTTTCAGCTAGAATGCTGACGCCTTCCGAAGAGATGGAATTTGTTACAGATCAAGGATCCTAATGGACAACTGCGGAACATCACTCTTCAGGAATGACAACCTCGGCCACAACAGATTCCTAGACAACTTTCACATCAAGGATGACATCAGCTGCGAACATCATCAACCATCAACCTAGAGTTGTTGGAAGATTAATACCTCGAAAAGCATCTCTACCAGCATGGCCTATCTCTACACAGGAGACCATCCACATTGACTACTCCCTTGTGCGACGCGGAAAGTCAAACATGCTAAAACTCCTGCAAGAGGTGGAACAGCTGCCCACAACAAATCCAGAGTTATACAAGCAACTGAGGGAGGTATACCAGAGGGACTTTGAAAGAACTCAAGTAATTCCTCCGAAGCAGCCTGAAGCAATGGCACTGGAACTTACAGTTGCTCATCTGCAAAGGAAAAGGCTAAAAGACCAGGAGAGAATAAGACAGACTCTTGTAGCCCAGCTACAAGAACAGATGGACACGAGAGAGATATTCTCCCGCACATCGTCAACTCCATCCGCAGCATCCACAATAAGGGTCAACCAGCCATCATTTGGAAAATGGGGGTTAGCACCTCGATAATGAGAGAAACATAGCACCACCCTGTAAGGGAATAAAATCCATGGGAGTAAGACACTTAACAACCCGCACATGGATCAGCATAAGTAAGCTGTCAAAGAGGACCATCTGCCCCCGCTTGATGGAGGAAGGGTACGTCTCTACAAGATATCCAGATCCCGCACAGTGGGAGGTATTTGATTTCACAACCAACAACCCAAATTAAACCAGGGCAAGGATTACTATCCCACGCTCGGAACTACCAGTTGGTGACCACGTACAGCAACGATATGGACAACATGCACCACGACAACAACCCAGTCATAGGGAAAGTTATAACATTCCAGATCAAGGGGCAGTGGTGCTACTATACCGAGGTGAACAACGTCCACCAAGCTACAATGACCATGCTCAATACGAAGGGTTGTACAACCTAACTCCGCAGAGAGCGAGTCAACTAAAGGAAGCCCACAATCTACAGGCCATATACTCAGATGTCCTGCGATTCAAGGGCGAGAAGGCCAAATTCAGGGAATAACTGAACCTCTTCAATATACAAGAGGACAACAATCAAATTTCTGATCAACAAAGATGGAGTGTTCTTTTTGGGATAATACAAGATGAAGTTATGCAATGGGGGTTAATCCATCATTCCAAGGTCAGCTCGTACGATGAAGCCAGATGAAAGCAAGGTTCAGGGAATCTGAACCCGACTTTGCCATTAAGCAAAAGGTACACACAATGCGGCAAAAGAAAGGACAAGACAGTCTCTTGTTCATGGATGCCATGCTGCACAAGTTTGAGCAGTTGGATCAACAACTGGACTTGAAAACAGAAATGGAGCTGATATACCATGCGCTACATCCTGACATCACTTACAGATTTCAGCTAGAACAGATGCAGGATTACTATGACATGCAGTGTACGGTGCTATACTTGGAGAAGAAACTTCATCGTTCCAGGCAATGGACGTCTGACTAACCAGAGACACCTACGTCAAACGGGTTCGCAAAGGAACTCTCAAAATTCCACACCAGGAACACCAAGGCTTTTCAAAATCCGAATTTCAATTGCAGGAAGCCTTATGATGACAGCAATTACCACTCAGCAAATCATGAAGAAAGGTCAAATACCCAAGCTACTACGGGTCAAACTGGGTATCAAAATAACTACTCTGGGAAATCAACCTATCGAAACCTATTGGTGGCAAAGCCCGGATCTACCATGGAGTACTGCATGGTAACGGACTTCAGGGCCCTCAACAAAGTGACAATTCCAGATTCCTATCCTCTTCCGAAGATAGATGATCTGATCTCCCACGTCACAGGAAAGAAGTTTATGACCTCGATGGATCTTAACAAATGTTATTGGCAGATCCCCATCAGCATGGACTTCCAGAAGTATTTCACTACGGTAACTCCACTTGCAACATTCTGCTATACGAGGATGCCCATGGAGGCCAGAAACTCCGCAGCACACTGCAAACGAGTAGTGGATCCACTTCTAAAGCTATTGCCTGACTTTACAGTAGTGGTCTACAAAGATGACCTCCTAATAGTCAGCGATGCGTTTAAACAACATCTCTTCGACGTCCGCAGGGTCATGGAAGACATCCAGGATCACAACTTTGGACTAAAGCAAGAGAAATGCCATTTCTTCGTCAACTCAGTCAAGTTTCTGGGGCATATTATCTCTCTGGAGGGAGTTAGCCCCAACCCTTATAAGGTAGCAGCCATCATGGATCTTCCGTATCCAGGGAACATAAAACAACTGAGGTCATTTTTAGTATCCTGCAAATGGTTTGGAACATCTGTTACATCAGTTACTGAAGAAGGACGTTCCATACCATTTTGACAATGCATGTCGTGAAGCGGTAAATGAGCTAAAAGTTTGTCTTACCTCTGCAACAGTGTTGGCACAACCAGACTTCACACAGGGATTCCATCTCTACACAGATGCAAGTCAGGACACCACGGGGGCTGTGCTAGGACAAGGCGATAGGGAAGATTTCAGGGTGATAGAGTATGCATCGAAGTCATTTTCTCCTGCGCAGACATATTATTCCACTACGGAGAGAGGCTCTGGCAGTTCTGTGGGCCATCCAAAGAATCCGAGGATACATTAATGGGCTGATGTTTGTGTTGTTGCCATGGATCACGCTCCCTTCAGATCAATACTGGCCACAAAAGAACCAAGGGGACGTATTGCCTGATGGATCATGGAGATCCAGCAGAATGTTTTTGACATCCAGTATGTTCCTGGAAAACTTAACGTGTTAGCAGACATGCTTTCCAGGACATCTGATAAGGTGGAACCAGTGGTACTGATTCACCCTTTCCTTTCAGACGAACAACCACTGACAGCAGTGGACTTCCGAAACCTGCAATATCAAGATGAGGTGCGCAGGAAAATCATCCAAGATCTGGAGAGAGAAGATGATCCTTCAGGGATAGAGATCAAAACACAGCTCGATCAGGGGTACTCTATGAAAGCAGGGGTACTCTACCATCATCTGTCCAGTGTCGATGCAGAGGAACCACAAATTATGGTACCTGAGCTCTTACAAGCCAGGGTCATACATTGGAACCATAATCTTCCAGAGGCGGGACATCCAGGGGTCTTAGCAACAATCCACAGGATAACCTAAAAGTATTATTGGTCAGGATTGAGGCAGCAGGTCAAACAACACATCTTCTGCTGCGAGGAATGTTTGAAATATAAGCCATTAAATCAGCCAAATTCCACTAATTTCTTCTCCCGCTATTCCGCCAAGGTTTGATACAGTGAGCATAGATTTGGTAGGACTGCTTTCAAAGACTCCAAGGGGATTCAACTATGTCTTCTCCGCAAGTGACATTTGTAAAGGGTATATGAACTATTTCCAATTAAGGACGCCATAGCAGAGACGATTGTCAAAGTATTCATTAAAAAAGTTTGCTTACGTTATGGGAACCCACGGAAGATACACTGCGACAACAGACCACAGTTCATCTCGTCAGTCATGGAACAAGCATCAATGGCGATGAGATTCCAAATTCAGAGAGTGGCTAATTATCATCTGCAGGCGAATCCGGTGGAAATCGACATCGAGACTTTTAAAGTAAAATTAACCATAGCGGTGGATCAACAACATACAGATTGGGATCTACACATAACGGCTGTGCAATAGGCGATAAATACGGCCACTAACAACAACATGGGGCACTTCCCGTTTTACCTTACCTTTGGAAGAGCACCACGGAGTCCTCATGATGATGTGTTGGAATTTAGCGAGTTCTGTGCTGACCCTTCATTTGTCAGACACATGTTTTCAGACTTTCTATCAGAGCCGCGGCAACTGCACTGGAAACGGGACAAACTGGAAATGGCACAAGAAAAAAGAAGATTAAAACATAATCAAAAAGCAATCTTGCCAAATTTCAAAGTGGGCGACAAAGTCTTGTTAAAGAATCTCGCTCTAAGTTGAAGCACACGAGGCATGACGGTGAAGCTAAACCCAAAAAGGGAAGGGGCTTTCGAGTTCATTTATGTCAGTGACCCTACATCTTTCGTGGTTAAGGACACTGAATGGAAAAGTCAAGGGCGTTTTCAATGCAAAGGACCGGATTCATTTAGGCATGGATCAGGACGAAATGCCGCAACCTCCGCAGCAAATGGCAACTTCCGCACCAAAAGCAAAGGTTAAAAAGACCAGCCAATTCCTGCAGCAACGACGAAAGCAACCAGGTCGACCTAAGAAAGGAATCAAACCAACCACAGATCTGTTGAAACACCCGGATCAAGAACTTCTACAAGCAATCACCAAGGAACCTCAACAGCAATCTGTGGAACAGATCGAATCCCAAGACCTAGAAACACTAACAGTGGATGCTGAAGAAAATAATACACAAACAGCAAAAATTAGACACAGGATCAGACAAGTTATCGGACAACGTAGAAAGTCAAACTACCAAGTCAGGGAGAATGATTAACAAGCCACTACGATTCCAGGCAGTAATTATGCACGATCTTTCAGATGCCATGATAAACTGCTTTGAGGATTTTGGCAGACCCGTCGTTCTAAAGTTCTGGGATTTCATTCGAGAGTACATCCTCCAACAAGGAATGGAAGATGGCGAAGTCATCCTAATTAACTACGTCTACACGTTTGCTACAATCTCACATTTTGTGGAGTTAAAGAAATTAAATTTCGAACATCCCCAAAAAGGTATTATGTGCCCAGGACGCTTTTTGTACAAAGTACGCCGCGCAGCACATGTCCTTATTGAACAAGGATGGGAAAGGTCTCAGGGTAGAGTATATGATGAGATACTTAGCCATAGCTTCTATAACAATGGCCGTATTGAACCTGACAATGACTTGTTATTCGAATACGTCGGTTATGCGGCACTGTTGAAACACCCTGTAACGGTATTTCATTTCCGCGCGCTACCGCGGAACCCAGGTAGCACGACCCATGAACTTATTCTTATGGGAAAAAAAGAGTTTTGATCTGGTAATTTGAGACGGGTGGATATTGTCTTATATCAGCCTGACTAATCAGCAATCAAGTGACCTTGCCAAAACAATAAAAGGGGCCATCTAGAAGCCACTAGTTACCATTTCCAAGTTAACTGGCGATTCGATAACCTAAATGCGCATCGGAGTTAAAATTTTTCGATAAATTTTTAAATTGTACCAGTCCGCAATTTGTTTGGCCTTTCACAGTTTTTGCCCTGAAAACGAAGAATCAGCCGTCTCCGATGTTGGCAAATATGGACCACATCATCCAAATCCAAGCGGAGGAACCAGGCTCTCTGACATCAACACTGCTGTTTCAAGCACCACCATCAGCATCTGGGGTGCTTAAAGATGAATATGTGGCCATGATTTTGCAACACCAAGCCTTACCTGGACTACAAGCTTCAAGTGAAGATGCTACTGCCAGAGCCAGGGACGCCATGCGCATCATTGAAAACCAAGGGGCAAATACATCACTGGTTGAACCCAAAAACACCGAAGAACATCACCCAGAAAAAAATATTTTGTTAGCCTCCGCAACACAATTGGTCCCCGAAATCATGGAAGTCATCAACCATGCCAGGACCACCTGGATTAAAGCAAATGCAGCCCTCCAAAAGTGTGCTTAAGCTAATCCAGCATATATGACAAGGACAACCCAACAACATTTATTGGACGCAGTCTCCAAAATGTCATCTGACGCAGTTTTCTTCACGAAAATGGTAAGAAATGAGGCAGCATACCGTTGTTTGGCGTTACCACCACGAAACTTTTAGAAACTGATCTCACACGAGTAAAGGCAGCCTATCAGCAAGTATTGCATCAGTACAAAAAAATGTCCAAACTCTGCGACGTGTATGAATCCCATCTAAGCTCTCGCGAAGAAGTTATCATCTACACGCCACAGCTGTTCGCAGAATTTGACCATCCTGTTACAAGTCAAGATCCGCCACTGTCTCCACTGTTCCCAGATCTAGAAGTCACAGTGAACGACTTTCTCCAACAAGTCAATGACTTACGTCCGGCTCAGGAACCTCCGCAGGACGGACCTCGGCGGCACCAAGCTCCACCAAAAGTGTCACGAGTAATTTCAACGCAGGCACCACAACAGCAAACATTAGCAATGGATACCGCCGCCACAATGGTGTTGGAGTCCCCAAATACCAGGCATCAACTTAATGCTCCATGGACAACAGAGTCAAGCAATACAACTCCAGTGGAGGCATTGCGACCAGCCACACCACACACACAGGCAAAGACCACAGCGATTATCAGCATCCAAAGGGTAGACCCAGCAATCTTGGAGGAACAACAGAGGAGATACTTGGAACAGGCAGGAGCATCACCAGTAGCGAAAAGATCCACCCTACCACGAGCACCCACACCTACGTTAGTAGCTAAGACTGCTCGAATGCGTACAGGGACATCCGTAAAAAGACAGAAGTCCAAACCCACGGAGTCATCTGCAAAAAGGCGTCGTCCACGCTCCAAGACACCTGAATTACTCCTGTATGCCACTCTGGACATCGAGATCGATCCCAGATCCCCAAAGCCATCCACAGCTATGCAGTCACCTAAACGCAAGGAACGAACGGTTCGAAACTCTACCTCGGAACATAAGCCACGTTCCTTCGCGTCAAATCGAAAATCTCGATCCAGCAACTCAGGACAACATAGTTCCATGTCCCGCTCGAGATCTAAAGAAAAATCTGGTGCATCTAACACTCGGAAACGTGCATCCAGCAAACAAGCAAAACGGGTACCCACCCAGGCGGAACTTAACCGAAAAGCTAATCTACCTCCTAGTAAGTCAAAAAAGGAGAGGTGGCCAGCATACAGCAAGCGGAACCAAGAAGAGTTCGTCATTGTGCAATACCTTCAACATCCATATCAAGCCACCAAAGGCGATCCTCAACTGCCACAGAAATACTGGCAGAAATATGAGGAACTTAAAAGTATCCCACCAGAGAAACGCTACGACCCGCCCAAGCCTCAGGGTCCTGACTATCATGCCTGAAACATCCTAAAGAAACATCCTACACCGGGCGGTGGAGATGAGTGCTGCTGCTGGTGTGCTAAGCATTCAAAATGGTATCAGCACTGTTTCCACTGGCACGGGGCTTATCCTATCCCGTTGTCAAGCCATATTACCGCGGATAACAAGAAACCTTTGGGGGTCATCGATCCAGAGTCCATTGATGTTATGTCCACCATGGTACATCGATATTCCTATCTGCCTGGACAACGTGGAGAGTAGCAGTGTCAAAATTGAAGACCAGCAGTTCAAGGGCGTAATATAGGGCGTCCTCAACTTGCCAAGGCTCACACCAAAATTATTGTCATCAACATTTTTCGGCTTTTGTTATACTAGTTACCACTTTTAAGGTGTTTCAGTATTAATTAAAAAATGTCCTTTTTCTATCTTGTTGTCAATAATCTTTTAATTAATGTGTAATGATCAGGCCAGTCTGTGGGGGATCGATTGGTGAGGCATACCGAATCACTGATTGATTTTCCTTGATACATAGGCCTGGATGTTGTTAGTCACTAAGGTGCCCACAACAGGGGGTATGGCTGCCCATGTTAGGAGTGGCACAGC
>JAQGAE010006543.1:0-10022 GCA_034696685.1 Julus scandinavius
AGAAAAACTGTGGGGTTCACTAACTCCTTAATAAAACAGGAAGGGGACAGGAAACCTGGTGGTGAGTTGGGGCAACAACAAAATGTAATGGCGCTTCACCCAATGGCCAAGTTGCACATTGGTATGGAGTGCCATCACCAAAAGAAACCCACACTGAATGATTAGCATGCTACATGCTATAGCTATCAACCCGAAATTAACGCAACCACACACTGAAACAACAATTGTACCAGGGGTTAACGAACCATCTATAAGCCTTGGCGGCTCGTTAATATACTGCACCCAACTATTACTAGTCAGGTATCTCCTAATCCCTGTCGGCAGGATGTAGCACCAAACCCCTTTTAAACTGGTGGTGATACGACCAAGGATTCCTCAAAACCAATTCAAGCCGGGAATTGGTTTTGCCCAAGTCCGAGCACGAGCGCCTCGCTCAATCCCTATTCCAGTCACGAATTACCACCCCTCTCTTCCCATCAATATGTCCCAGCTCACACCTAAACAACGCAGTTACACAAGTAAAGGCGGACGCTGAAAACACAAGGTCAAAGAGGATTAGTAATACTTACCTGGAGGATTCCAAGACGCCTTGATTCTCCACGGTAGTGGAGAAGAGATCCAAGGGTCCTTTAACTCCTTCTCTCCTCGGCTGGTCTCGGACGCAGCTCTTCCGTCGGTCCAGACCTGGTCTGTGCAATCCTCAACTTTGCACTCCAACTCCCTGGATGCACTTCACTTCAATTACTGGAAATCCCTGAAATTGGGTGAAGACGAGATTACCCCCACACTGTTCCCCAAAAACCGTGGCACATGCGAGCCAGTTCCTTACTTGATGGACTCTGATTATTTCCGAGCCTCTGTTCCCTCTGAAAACACAGTGTAGTAAGAAGAACGCAAGTATTTTATGAAACCAACTGTAAGCTTTAATCAGCCCAGGCAAAAGGAAACAAAGAATATGGTGAGGCCCCAAGCACAATTCGCATGGGCATCTGATACTTCTGGAACTAATCAAAGAACTTGACCTATGAACGCCCCAGAAGAATCTCCTCAAACAAAAATGATAACAACGAAAATGCAATTCAAATAACACTTGCCTAACGGCACAAATCAATAACATGCAACAAATACAAAAACAACACTCACACTGTGGCGTGCACGTTTTCCCTGGTGTAGTGGGGCTCCCAAAATTGGTCCCTCGCAACGAGACTTAACGTCTCCGCAAATTGCTCCCACACTTTTCCCTTGAAATCCTATCGATTTCTAGGCAGATCACTGCGCGCACCGAGCCAAAGGTTGGATAAACTATGGGTCTTAACTATCCTCATGCAGGGGCCTAAATTCGGCCAGAACTCGACTTCGAGACTCTTACCCTCGAAACGCACCAAGGACTCAACACAATATAGTGGAGTGCAGAGAATTTCACAGAATGTGAAACCCTAGGTTTCGAAGGAGAGTCTCTAGGCTTTACTTAAAATTAATCTTGAATTTCATCTACTCACTCAGATAACCCTGGTAGAACCACGTCGATCCTGTTCACTGCATTCGGAGAAGACCCCGATTTTAAGGCTGAGTTCCACCTTTATACCCCAAGTGGATACCAAAAGGTGGACCCAACCCTACGCCCTCAGGTGAGTTATTTTCCTTCGTCCTTGGCACAGGTGCGGTGAGCTTACGTGCCCAATGGGTTATCTGGGTCACGCCCCAGTGCGCTGCCTTTACAGGTGCTCTAACGGGGCCCCGATGTCTCGTCTGTGCCCCCGGGGTAGAGAAGTGGCAGGGAAGAGAGTCACGGCCCCTTTTGATGGTCCTGCTTCACGGGCGCCAGGGTAATCCCCTGTAATGCGTCTCCGTGGTCACGGTCTGGGGAATGGCTCCACAAGTAGTGCCCCTGGAGCTTGATGGCTTCCCCTCCTGGATTAATATCTAATCCAGGTGAGTGCCGACCATCAGCTGCTCAGGGGTGTGTTGTCCCCCTCCCCCCTCCAGGAACCTAGGCCTCTCAAGCACTGTAATCATAATTAACGAAAAAGTACTGCACGGGATCGAAATGTTCAAACCAGAAAAAAATTTACCGCTTAGGAATCAATCCCCTGGTAGGTGGAAGAGGAAGTTACGCCGGTGATGGAAATGACGAATCGATGGCCGCCGGGCAAGATGGCGACAGGACAATGAGGACCGAGCACATGGAGAAAAACAATTCTTTAGAGACGAAAAAATGCCACCAGGAAACCAAAAATGTGTGGCAGGCTACTTGGGAGGCCAGCAGTAGAGTTAGTGATGGGTGATTTGATGAGACCAAAGTATCCAAAGTTATTTATATAAATAGTAATCAGCACGATATTCAGTCCCCAGCACTATGCACGCGTACACCAACCATCGAACATCATCGACCAGCTTAATAATGTTTGGTAGTTTGCACATGCGGCCAGCAGGTGGCAGCGTGGGATAGGCAAGTGGTGAAGCCTGTCAATTTACATTTAAATTTACTAATTATTAATTTAAAAACAAATTAGCATTTCAAATTGAAAAATTACAAGTCATAGCGCATTTTGACTTGTTAAGGAATTTTGACCAATTTTTCTTTTTTTATTTAAAGTTTTTCATTTAAATGTGAGTGGCGTTGCAAATATGACCCGTTGGAAAAGGTATGGTTCCATATCCCCTTAATCACAGTCAAATATTCAACTGCATGAACTGACAAAAAACATGGTAGCATTAAGGTACGTATGTAAATCTGCTTTATTTTTTACGACTGAACCTAAATGTCCCAAAAGTACATACCACTTGTATTTAAATTGGAGCACAATTATAAAAAATATAAAAACGATGTCAACCTTAAAGGTCTAATCTAAGTAACAAAGTTTTAATGAATGAAAGGTCAAACAACGCCAGAATTAAACTGTGTTGAGCAATTTACATGAAGTTCATTCTTCTTGCAAAAGGGCTTCAATCAGAACTGAAAAATGCGCACAATTAAGTATGCACGCATATGCTGCGCAATACATGAACCATCATGTGATATAGTAAACTAACCACAAATGACCAAAATCAACACCACAATTTTATTAAATATTAATGTAACATAGTGCGAGTGGCAGTTTTGTAATCAATTTGAGGTTCCAGCTACATGTTTTATGCTTTTGGAGTTGGTGCGCATTTGCATACGCAACACGATGGGAACAGAAACCAGTCCATAAAAATTCCTTTGCAGTCATCCTCTGGATCAAATGCCAGCAATCGATGCCATTTGTATTTCTGCTCGCAACTGCAATCACCAGAACAACGCTTAGTTTGAACGTTTCTAGGAAAATATAATATCGAATAATTACTAATTATATGCATGGAATTGAACAGTTCTGTGAAGGCATGGTTTTGGAAAACACTTACTGACAAACTTCCTGTTGTATTGCTTGCTCAAAGTGTTGAGTGTTGACCACTGCTCTGATTTTTCCTGCACTATTAGACGCCCAGTATGGGGTCACTATTTCAATTGAAGACTCACAAGAATCTACTCTGTTGCTGGTGGTAGGTGCATTGAATGGTCTTGTTGACCTTTCAATTCTAGCTGAAGTGATGTTGTAATCGCTGTTAATGTCGATTGGAATAGATGAAGGGGAATCGTCATCATCCACGTTTAAGTGAAATTCCCCAAACATTCTCCTGATCAATGCTTTATTATCATCAATAAAGGTGTTGATTTTTTCCCTGTTAAATAAAATATCACCATCAGTCCAACTTGTCGATATAATTAAATATTACAGTGTTAAGGTGATTTTAAAAGGAATGTTTAATTCAATTCAACTCGATCAGTAACATGCAGTCAGCAAATAAATGCCATATGTTGGTATTCCATTTTAGGAGAATAGCCCTATTTCAATAGCGACTTAGACATCATTCTTAGATTGAATTTCTACTACATCTGGACAGTCTTCAGGAAGCCTATTCCATCGTCTAATCGCATACAAAAAGCACCAATAATAAGCATTTGTTTTGGCATGAAGCTCGGATATAACGTCAATAATGCTTAGCTGTATGTATAAATATATTAGCTTTATACCTTTCATGTATCGTACAGAACTCGTTTCACAAGTCCTTCATATTCTTATATTATATTGCATGCCTTGTTTATTTAATTTTTAAAAACATAAAAAAACATGGATATAAGTTCAAATGGAAAATAAAAACATGAAGGATCAGGCAGACAAACCACTACATATGAATTTCAATCCTTTATTGAAGCATAAATATACAGGGTGGGCCAATAAAAAGTAAGCCAACTTTATAAAAATCATAAAATGGTTATTTGTTAATGGAATTTATTCAAAATTTTTTACATGTGTAATTAAATAGGATACAACAAAATTCCTTATTTCAATTTGTGTTCAAAGTTAGCATCTTTCTCCGGAAACAGTTTCAAAAATTGCCTAGCACTGTAATTTTTAGTTTTATGCAAAAAAGTTATTGTTTCTTTCTTCTTCAGTGAACACAATTTTGAAAGACAAATTCGAATGATTACGTCATTAAAAAAGAACGTGAACGAGGACAATTCGAAAGTAAAGAAAAAAATAATATTTGTACAAATTTTCATTAAATTCCATTTACAAATAACCTTGTTATGATTTACATAAAGTTGGCTTACTTTTTATTGGCTCATCATGTATATTCACAGCGTTGTGAACGTAATAAGGGTAAGCAATGTATTGTGCTGAACATAAAAATGTCTCCTAAAAATAACGACGATATGCATTGGATAACACATGAGTACGCAAGAAAACTCAGGAGCAGATTCACTTGAGAGGAATTGGGAAGCAATTATAGGTTTGGACACTCCATTTTAAAGAATTCCCAAATTAGAAAATTAGCTAGTTTTTCCCGTTACACTTGGTGCACCACCATGCAAAAACAAATATGTCATAATAAAATTAAATAATAAGTTATCATTAGTAGCCTATAGTTCTCTAAAAACGTTTACATACGATTTGTTTTATTAACATTTTAAACAAACATCTTGAAATTGAATTACAAATTCAAACAACTGAGGAGCTAGGTCCATAAAATTAGTAATTTATTAAATTGTTTTCAGGTGAGGATTGGTGTAAAGCAAAAAAAAAAACATAATAAAGAGCAATTATTAGTTGGTTAGATTTGCATAACATTTCGGCTATTTGCTTTAATGTTTTGAAAATAAAGTTTTAAAAATGAATGTATAAATCATCACAGATTCTATAAATAAATGGTGCCAAGAACATGCCATTTTTTTAAAATGTTTTAAAATTAAAAGAATACGCGTCAAACAACTATTGTTAAGGAGTTAGAACTTTTTTTTAGAAATTGTCTATATAATAGTAATATTAGTAATACTACTACTACTACTAATAATAATAAACACATATGGGCTTAATCTCTTCATTTCATTTTCGCTATTATTTATTGGATAAATCCCTAGAATGGTATGCAAAATTATCTGAAGCTTCTAAGCTAATATGCAACTCTTGAATTCGTGTTTCCCGGCAACTTTTTATTTATGTGTTACGATCAATTTATGGAGACCCGATTTAGAAATGGTTCAAAATTTTTGTTTTGGTCGATTTGGAGCCCAGTTGGTATACACGCATTAATTAGTTATTCAGAAATATATATGCATTCCTTTATAAACGAGTTAAATTGATACATCATATTTCAGGTATGTTTAACCTATTAGAAACTATACTTATTTATTTTTATTTCAAATTATTAAGGAACGTATTAGAAAATATTCGATAATTTATTCACCAAAATTGCTTACAAACGTCTTGATTTTGCAAGTTCCATTAAATTTTTTAAAAAAAACACTGTTACATGTTACATAACAATTCTCAAAAGCAGTTTAATTGACACGCGTATCGATATTCCGAAATATATGCAGTTTTAATTGGTTTTACAATCAGGTTAGCGTTTGAACAGATTTATTGTATTTTCAGTTCCTACAAGCTGCGTAATTTTTTATATGACTAGAAACCTACGCTATAATTGCTGAATCAGACAAATCTAAAATATCGAAACTAGGGTGAGAGAAGCAAATGACGCATTTAAAAACCTTGAAAATGCAACACAGTGACCTAGAAACTTCTAGCCACAGGATTACCTTACCTTTATTTTAATCATATTTTTATTCCTATTATAGACAATTTAGTTAAATGTAAATTGCTCGGAAGTTTAATAGTCACACGTACCACTATGGCTTAATAAGAATTTCAATTAACAACTATATATCTGAGGACACACCCAAATTCATTTGAAAAATAATACAAAGGTTAACTGGAACTCATGCTGTTTAATTCCGCATGTAGCATTCAAAACTTGCTTTTCTTAATAAAAAACTATATCAAAACTTGGTTTGAATTAGGTCAATATCATTTATGCTTTTGCGAAAGATATCATCTAGTTTTATAGTTTACACCAGACGAATTTTAGCATACATTAAAATTGAAGGCAATAATCGAATATACTAATAATTTCCTCTAAGCCAATCTACATTTAGTATAGCTGTAGACACAGATTGGATGGAAAAAATTACGAGTGAAACCAAACATTTATTAAAATTGTTAAATTAATGATGAGCACAAGTTCATGACATTAACTCGAAATAGTGGAAACTACTTGTTAATTGTTTACTTACTTTGGATAATTGCTTCCCGGTGTAGGACAATATAACTGGTTGTAGCGCTTAATGCATGGGTAACCTCGAATGATTTCACCGTGGATTTCCAGTCCGATGGTAATGGACATGAAAGTCATAAGCATCTTAATTAAACATGAAAATGTTCCACTGTTATAAAAAAACCTTCCAAAATGCATTCAGTCAGAGCAAAGGCTAACGAGGCAACGTACTCACCATGGTTTTCATAATATTTTTCATATCTCGAATATCTGCAACTTCTCTCGCTCCTCACTCTCCAGGAAAAGCTGACCAATTGAACCGCGTGAATTGTTCTAACCTTTATACCAAGAAAGAAGTCTCGTTTTCAATTACTCAGATTCTGCTTTTCGACAACATGTTGCATTCTCGTGGTTCTTCCTTTTCAAACAGATACACGCTCGATCGAGATTAAACAAGATCAGCATTAAACCATCCGTAGTTGCCAGCACTTGGACGAATGGCTATCTTTGATAAAAGTATTCGCGAGCAATATTCCTTCCCAGGTGCAATAAAGTGACTTCAGTGAGTCACTCTGAACTTCAGCAGACAACTACAATTAGGTGGTTGTGTTTAATACACTGGAGGACCTTCAATTTGACCAACTTCCAATCAAAAGTGGCAACCAATTGAAGGTGCCTGTAGGGGTTAGACAATAAAACCAAAAAAAAAGCAGAACTCGAACGTTCCCCTTATTGCATTTTGGCCGTCCACTTAAAAATTCATTGAATATCTGCTGTATCTTTTTGCTGCACACTGATCGAGTTTAGTGTATGATAAATCCACTCCCCTAAACTCGCTGAGAGCATGCAGGGCCCCTAGCCCTGGGCAAGGATATGGATAAAAAGAGATACAAAACAAGATACATGTTTTGTTAAGAGGAAATAAACATTAAACTGCGTCAGTTATTCATATTATAGTATAGTAGCGAGAAAGTATAGGCACCTATTTTAGCGGACAGTTAGCCTAGTTTCACAAGAACAGATTTCTTGGAAATGGTAAATGTCAGTGGAACCATAAACGAATATCAAATGACCAATTTCTGGGAATAGTGGCAACTGCAATTTCTAACTTATATTAACTGGTTTATTAGCCAGAATAATATATTATTATATACATACAGTAGAACCTGTCTAAATGCATCATGTGTAAATGAATATCCTGTCTAAAAGCATATTTTTCACCAGTCCCAAGAGTATGCATTTAGACAGGTTCTACTGTTTATATAATGTATATTTTAAATGGAAAAGTGTCAGTCGTACAATCACAGGTCTGATCATCCCCTAATGCACAATTAAGAGGCGCAGGTAACTATACATGTAGAAGCCATTTATAGTTACATGTAAACTATAGCGATGCATTAACTACAGAAAGTATTTAAAAAGTATGATAAAAGTTTAAAAAACTTAAGATTTAGCTGCCGCCAGAAATTGATCCATACAACTATTATACAAAATAAAATGTCAACCTATGATAAGTATGATTCTCAAATTTTACATACATACTCTCGTTTACTTCTTGTATGCTACATGGATCCAACGAAAGTTAGGGGTCCATTGTAATATAAAATATCGGGTTGTGCCTGTATGTTTTATCGATTAGAATATTGAATTGCTCACTATTGCTGTTAATAAATTTCCGTTTCGAATCAAATGTATTAACACACAGTGAATACCATAATCCACCGCATTTTATATACCAAATTTCTCTTGCCACATGTGCAGTTTATGGTTTGGTATAATCATGCAAATCAGTGGATTTCTGCGGTGCGTGAAAGGGATTTATCCCCAATATTACATGTCCTCGATCGATCCCCCTCCCATATATACCCTTGTCGCCAATAATTTGTTCATAAATATATCCCCTTATTAATAGTCGGATTCAGTGATTACAAGCAAGTAAAATATTGGAGAATATAAAATGAAAATTATGAAATTGTTATTTGCAAAATACTGCTGCGGTTTGAAAAAGTGTGTAACGTTTGTCGCAACACGATCTGTTGCAACTAACGCGAAAGTGTTGACCTTTCCTTCAATTGGAACCTCTTTGGGAGGGGCTCACAATTTATATTTAGATAAAAAACAAAAGTTGGTAGGAATTATCCTTGATGTGTCATTGGCAACTAACAAAAAAAAAAACAATCTCTTGTTTGACTGAATACCCTAGTAGCAATCAATATTGGCCCAGTATTGGCAAAACGTCATTTCCAATATTGGCATAAATAGGAAATATGTATTGGTACACTATTGCAATGTTAACATTTTGCCATTATTGCCAATATACATATGATTACAATCAATAGACCTATATTGGAATTCATTTATGCCCAATAATTTCCTCCAGCTTAATGAATTTATATTTACAATAAACATAATTAAAAAACCTTAACCATAATTATTGAATAATTTTCATTTTAACAAATTTGGAATGTTTACGCTCCTTATGTTTGTATAATCTTTGTACTTTGGGTAATTTACCCCCCTGCCACATGGCACTCTTGTGCTGACTGTAGGGTAATAAATTGAATTGAATTGAATATATCTACTATATAATAGCGTAGTAGATCTCCCTTTTCTGGGCAAACTGGACGTCGCACACAGACAAACGATACACCAAAATGCTCAGTTTGGCGGCGCATTCCGGCATGTGAAATGAGAAATTTCGATATAATTAGTAGTGGCATACTACTAAGCCACTTATAGCTTAACCCCCATTAGCGCCTATGGGTTTTCTATGTAGAGTAGCAATATGGCGGCTGTTATTTTCAATTTCACATCAGCAAAACTGTATTTATATAATTCTAGCAATGGCGTCCGTGCGTATAATCGCATCTGATCTGGGGTGAGGGGTTATGGTCCAAAAATCGCGACAAATTGGCGGATTCGGGTTGAAATTTGTGAAATTTATCAGATTTCGGGGGGATCTATCCCGAATATACCCCATTTATACGGCCTTGGTCACACTACTCTCTCCCAGTGAAAACGGGGAGGGTGGTATACACAATGATCAGAACGGGTCACAGTCACGTGTGTTTTTATAAAGATGCACGTGCTGGTTTTGATCTCATGCACATGCTGTTCAAAATCTCGTGCACATGCAGTTTTTTATCACACCCGGGACACCAATTTTGAATGTTGAAATTAACTTCCAAATAATCTGAATTCAACGATAAGTTACATGTGAACTATTATAAACATGTGGCGACCGCTAGGGACTTTCCCCTAGCGTGATGTCACACTCAAATTTGTTGGTCACACGGCTGTGACCCATGCTCTTTCTCTTCTACTTCAGTGCTCAAGCTGAGCACACGTGCTCAAGCACTTTCTCCAGTTTATAATGTTTGATC
>JAQGAE010006544.1:0-10021 GCA_034696685.1 Julus scandinavius
AGTCCATAAAAGAAGAGGCACTTGGCAATTCAACTAGATATCGATCCAGAGAAATGTTTTTTTCTTTGCTGGAGAATTTTGCAAAAATGAGCCAATACATTATCATTAAAAATGTCCACTACTCTGCTGGTAACAGTTTTGTCAAGCCGCAAGTCCGTATACGTGTTCACATCTCGGGGGGGGGGGGAGGGGAGGTATGGTCCTCGTTTTTACCTTTGGAAAAATGGAGTTTTTGCCATAGAAAATTGCGTTTTTACCTTAGAAAAATCGTGGAAAATTAGCTGACTCAGGTTAAAATTTGTAAAAATTTCTTGGATTTCGGGGGGATCTATCCCCATGATTCCCCCTCATATATACGACAATGCGTCAGGGTGATATTTCTCAATAAAAGCCTGCACTTCACTCTACTTACTGAAAATGTCTTTTTTGCTGTACACAGGGTTTTGTCCCGTTCGTAAATTGGTGCATGGTTCGTAAATTGAAACAACACGTGGTGTTCGTAAATCGAATTGTTCGTAAACAAAGACGTTTGTAAATCGAGATTCCACTGTATTCCCCATGCCCTGAACTTCTGCCCTATGTTTTGTACAGGATGTGAAAAGGATAATTGCACACCGGATAAATGCACATATTTTGCCAAGTCCCATGTGAAACGTTTGTATGGAATTCTGACCGGATATTTGCACATTAAGATAAAACAATACAACATGGGCCATTATGAAATATATTAGGCACATTTGGATATACATATATGTATATGGCTATATAAGTGCATGTATAGCCCGTGTATGGCTATAATGGTTTGCGTATTTATTAGATTTTGATATACAGGTATATTGCTAGACGTGTAGCGTACATGTAAATATGTCTGTACATACATATACAATATTTGTTTATATACAATATATGAACATATATGGCTTATGCATCACAGTATACAATACCTCAATGGTTGTTACTTGCCATATATGGTGAAAACTTAGCTGTATATCTGTAGACCATTGCAGTTAACGGTATATATGTTATACAAATTTGAGGGCGTGTCACTGGCACAGCCCCGTCCTTTTTTGTTTTATTTTTTAACGTTGAAAATAAAATTAATTAATTAATTATAAATGTACCTGAACAGGGATTTGTGGAACAAATTAACAGAAATTATCAACTTTAATAATCCTTTAATGATCCCGTTGTTAAGCTGCTTGGATTCAGTTGGAATTACTAAAAACCATGTTTGCTGTCAAATGCATAGCTAAGATTGTGTTAACATTGCAAATGTCATGTATTATTATTATCATCATGTAAGTTACGTTATTTACTTGTTAATCGAACAGTGGTGTGTGACCTGATAACTCGTTACTGCACTGGGCTATTTTAGAAAGTTCTGATAACAACTACATTCGCCCATTCTTACTTTCTCTAAAAAGTGAAACTCAATCTCGTGAAAAAAGACAAAGAGTTCTTGTCATGCTTATCAAATAACAAAAAATGTCCATTTCTCTGCAGAATCATTAATCTTTATTTTCGCCATTGTGGTCTGCCGACGTTTCCGCAGCCCTGACCAGTGTGACGTTATCATTGTTCGAAAACAAAAGTGCATTTTTTTTACATCATCCATTATGTCCCAGAAATATCAGTGTGTAAAATCAGCCTTGGTCATTGATACCGTTTCTAATAGAAGTTTTCGCGTGACGCTCCATTTATTGATTTTTCTGACAAATCCATGGATATGTATGCAGTCATTGTGGATGTTAGTTAGAGGTGATATGCCAGTTTCCTTAATCCTTTTGATACATTTGAGTTTGCATAAGATTAATTTAATGAACAATTAAAGTAAACCCAGCTTAGTGTACGCGCAGTTTGTTTTAACGTTGTTTTTGATGTCACTGCCACATTAGGCAGGATGATTCTTTAGTTAAATTATAGAACAGATTACAATGATATACACTATACTGGTGTTATACAAAGTTGGTGGAACCTAAAACTGTTCCAAAACTTTCACCTTTCTTCAAGACTGTGTGTACAGATTTAATTGACATTATATGGCTTAAATTTTGCCAGCACTGTAATAAAAAGCAAAACGTGTATGATAATAAAAATAATAAAACGCCATAATAAATATAATTTTTTTCCCACTATTTAGAACACATTCCTGGTGATAAACATTGAAACATGAAAATTCAATAATCGAATAGGATTTAGATCCACACCGGACCAAACATGAAACACAAACACGGTTTCTGCAAACACATATCCCGCCAAATTTCCCGTTTAGAGGCTTCCGCAAACTTTTGCTGTTAAAGAATGTTTTCAACAAACATTTCGGTGTTCGCTCAAGAGTTGGGCCATGTTAAAAAAAATGTTTGCTGCTCATGTCGCTATTACTAAAGCTGGGTCTCCACTGAAGTCAGCATGGGCTTAAGGCAACATGCATGGTTTGCTGAAACAAATAATGAATACTAATTTGCCTACCGTGATGTTTGAGCAAACTTATGACGTTTTTTTGTTGCCAGAACCATTGTTTCTGCAACATTTCGCCGATCGCTCAGGAGGCGATCCAGGTCAAAGGGAAAAAATGTTGCCACTTTACTGCGCATGCTCAGCCATGTGCTCGAATGCGGACTTGAATGATTAGTAAGGCACCTCAGCAATGCATACAGCAACATGTTGAAGTATTCATTGCTTCAGGTTTGTCTTTGAGTGTTTCTATGTTTCAGGTTCGAGTGTTCCATGTTGACTTCAGTGGAGACCCGGCTTTATGCCTACTATATAATACTGTCGTTTGTTATATTGCAGACGACACTATCACTTACATAGTATGCAGCCCTTGGTAGGAGCGCCATGACCAGCAAACATCGAACTCCATATATTAAATTTATTTGAAATTTTCTTGTTGTGTGGACACTTACATATGTATGTGCATGTTTTCAGGAAATGTGTTTTTGTTTCGTGTTTTTTTCCGGTGTGGACCCAACTTTATGAAAACTGCTATTCTACCATTTTTTTATCAGTAATTTAATCGATAAGTACGATGTGGGATTTTTTGTTGCAGGCGGCGCTACAATCGCGAACTGAAAGTAATGGACTTGGTCTGTTTATTATTCCTTTCAAAATGCCATCAAGACCAGCTCAAGCCTCGCTTTCGAGCAACAGAGAACACTTTTAAAAGCTCAACTCTCACATATAGCTCAATAAAACCAACACAATTGTATTGATCGATATTAAGCCGAGCAAAGCTATTTTAAGCTGTTGATTTTGTTAATGGATCCTCAATCTTGAAACAACGTGGCTGTTCAGTTCACTGCAATTCCCCTGGTGGCCAAATGCTCTTAGAGAGATAAAGTGACTATTTCCCGCCTTTTCAATTTGTCAAGTAGCGCCCTCTTTGGGTCGGTGGATATGCATGGGAACCATATGCAGCATAATAATCCTTCAACAGAGGGCTTGATCCAAGCGGAAATTGCCATATTAAGCGGCGTGAGGACCCCCATTGCTCAAAAAAAATTAATGAGCTAAGGTACACATTCTTAATGACCGACCAATTTGCATACAAATGTCGAATGTGATGGGCATGCGCGGTGAGGGGGTACCTAAGAGTTTTTTTTTATCCTTGGCCCCCTCGTGGTGCATCATCCATTCAGTAGTCAACAAGCGACCCCAGATCCAACATCTGTTCCCGAATTGACCTCCTTTACTGGTGGTTGCTCTAAACAACAGTAATTACCGGAGGTCGATGAGGGGGGCGGGGCAGAAAGATTAGATGATGTCACTTGAAGATTCAAAAAAATGTTTTTAAATTCCATGTAATGACCTCTGGGGCAAGATGATTACTCCAACGATTATGTTTTAAACCATCAATTCTTCACCATGATTACCAACCATGTCATACTCAAAGCAGACGTATACTTGACAGAAAATACTAACTCAAAAAATGAGCTATTTCTTCCTGTAACTCTGGAAATGTGTATACTTATTATATGGTGGAGAATAACAGTAACGATTCTGTTATTCTCCATAAAATAATTGAGTATTCTGTTATTTTCACTAAATTTTTGAGCATACAAGTAAACAATGAACAACTGAGGACTTGTGTGTACATTTAATGCTTGTGTGCATTGTTACGCATGCATTCATTTCTAACTTGCATTGTGAATAAATTTAAATTACAGCAGAATTTTTAAATATAGCAAACTTAACTGCATGCTTATGGAAAATGTGTGTAAAATTCCAACATCTAAGCTCATTTTGCTATACAACTTTGCAAAATCAGCTGGATATTTGCAAAGGTTATCCTCATGCACTATAGCTTTATATTTTATAACAAGAAGAAATGTAAAAAGGATTTTATTGAATGAAATATTTTCAGGAGCATAGACTCGCTTATATTTCACAAAGGCAAAACAAAACAAAAAAAACATGTTTTCATCTAAATGGAATGAAATGTGAAACGTTACAGTACATGTGATGCACATTTGAATTTGAGCTTTTCCATGGGTTAGATAAGTTGAATTGTAATGTGGGTTTGAATGAGGACCCTTGTGTTCTGTGTTTTTTTACTCTGCAGATTAGGATTGTGAGATTGATGCAACATATACTAACAAATTTTATTATTGTCTGAATTATTATGTAAATTTTAATGAGGATCCGAGTGTCCTACAATATACTCTGTGAGTGTTATTAAATATAAATAAATGTCATCTTTTTTTAAGAAAGAAAAAATGAAGCCTTTTCACCAGCAATGCATGTGCATTGATGGCATTGGAAAACAACAAAAATTGGTTCTTTTTTACAACAAAAGCTGAGGATACGCATTGCTTTTTTAGATTGCCTTGAGATGTGTGCCATTACATGTATGCACTTCCAAAGATTGGAAGAGGATATGGCGACTCTTAAGCTGAACAACCGTAACGTCTTTGACGGCTGTAAACTGCTTCCTGTTACACTGTCTTGTACGTGGGCAAGCACTGCAAGGGTGGTAAAAAGCACACTTGCTTTTTTTCCCCACCATTGATTGGCATTAGCGTACGTGTGTAATTATCATCAGTAATTGCACCGTCGAGCGAGGCATAACGAGCACCCATCCTTATCATTGGGCACCAAGGACTTGTCGCCTCATTAACTGTCCTCGTCTTCTGACTCCGACAATCTGAGAAGTCAAGCCTAGAGGATTCATGCAAACTACTGCTGTCAGGGTTGTGTCAAACGATTGGGTTATGGATTTTCCTAGAAGAGGGGGTGAATTCCCAATGCGTTTCGATACAAATGTTTACGATATGTTGAACAGACCCACGATCACTGCAAAAATTTAACGACTCTTTCACTTGAGATATTCGAGGGCTTGTTGCTAACATTTAGACCTTCTTGGATAATGCAAATAATGTTCTACTCAAGTAGCACAATCTAAATTCGCTTATCTGCCATTCCATAGCATGCCACCAGTCCCTGGAGGCTACCAGTGGTGGTATGTAAACCTTTAGC
This sequence comes from Julus scandinavius, assembly GCA_034696685.1. NCBI lineage: Eukaryota > Metazoa > Arthropoda > Diplopoda > Julida > Julidae > Julus > Julus scandinavius. Next base: position 5,476 of record JAQGAE010006544.1, read on the forward strand.
ATTTTTTAATTAAACATTTAGCCTATACCTGACATGTATTTTTTTTTCAAACACAGATTTGGACAAAGTAATACAGTGGAACCCCGATTCTACGTTTCTCATAGGACCATCGGTAAAAAACGTACGAAACGGGAAAACGTTAAATCGGGGTTACAAATAATATAGGCCTTTTCCACGGATCAACAGAAAATGACGTAGGAAGCGGGATAACGTACGAAACGGACAACGTAAAATCGGGGTTCCACTGTACAACTATGCACAATAAAAAAATTGTATTATGATCAACCATATTAAATGAACCAAATAGAGCAATTTTTTTTAAAAAATTACCAAGTAGCTTTTATAAAAAAAAATGTTTTTCAAAACTTGTGTAGTTCATTATTTTGATTTGAGGGGGCAGCATGAGTCTTACGATTCATCAGTGAAAGCACAAAAATTCATTTATTTTAGGCTTTTTATTGAAAATATTCAGATAACAGCTTTTCTACATGGTAGTTCATACTCTGCTTAATAATAAATTTCGGAAATATATTGTAAAATATGTGTATTCTTTCGAAAAATGTGTTTGAAAAAAATACATGGCAGGTATAGGACTTGGATTTGGCTTGTGCACTGCCTTATGTCGCATTGCTAAAAGTATTGCAACAACATTCTGCAAGATGGCCACTACTGAACAGGAATAAGACTAATAATACAGCCCAATATACGTACTATATGGGCATATAAAGCTGACTCAAATATATTATCTTAATGTTTTAGACCCACTGGCGTTATCTTCTCATACATTTAGTTCAGCATGATCAACTTGAAGAACAAAATGGCATGCCTGACATAAGAAGAGTTCATTTTTGGATAGCTTGTAATCCAAGGAAATTCAAATCGTTTCTCTTAGGTTTTATTAATTATGGATTTTGCTTTTGCAAATCCTTCTAAGGTTTTCTTTTTGAATTACCAAGACATTGATTTTTGACAGCAAATTAGGGCTTGTCTGGAGTCTGAAAAATTCAAAAAAGGATGTCTCGCTTTCAGCACGGCCTCAATATAAGAGTAACAACCGACATCTGATTTTTTTTTACAATTTCCGGTTTTTGTAACATCTCTCTTCTAAGCTTCTGGTGATTTACCATCCACCCAGCAAGAAGATGCCCTAACGCCTGAAGCTGTTCTGAGTCACGTATTCCCAATGGCGGAAATAAAAAAAAGATGGCAAATTCCATGCACTCTTCTTCTCCTTTAATAAATGGTAGTCAAGGCTCACCCCGGCGCATCCCGGGGATCCCCTTCAATGACTCCCTCTAGGAGCAATTAAACGTTCGCTTCCATTTTCTGATGATTTCATAGCGATTCGTCATCACACCGCGGTGTAGGGTCCCTTCGCATTTTCCACGTTTACGTTTTATTTATTGTTCACCAGGGTATGCAAGAGGGGTATTTGGCGGAGAATGATGCTTTCCCGGGGTCCTCCAGGGGGTGCCTGGAGGAGAAATTCGCAGTCGATGACTATAGGGGACCTTGTAGCCCTCGTTGGATCAATACCAGCGAGTGTCGCGCTGGATCCGCCAGATGGCAGCAACGTGCCTTGTTCTGGAACGCCCCCCCTGGCGCCATCTGCATCGGATCGGTGGAACCCGTGGCGGTGGGGAGAGTATAGAAACCATGGCGACGGTCAATCTAACCCAAGCTACTTGCAATTCTGAAATCTTGAATTCCGTAGGGATCCATTCGTGATTCCTTGGCAGTGCGCTTGTAAGTCCCTTAAAGCCTTGCACACATTCCGCCTACTGATCCTTTAGGTCCAACCTGTTTTCATTTTTTGTGCAATTTACGGAATCGCATTTTAAATCCTGCATGTAAGATAACAGAGTTCGAAGAACGTATTGTGCTTACAAGAACCCCATGAGTCCAACTATCGGTGATCCTCAACATATCTTGAGCTTAACTATACCAGAATCTAAAAGGTACGCACGGAATAGGAATGATTCATGGCGAATAAAATTCTTTTTTTTTTAAAGAAAACAAGAATAGTTTTAATTAGTGAGCATCATCGCATCATCACCATTTTTGATGTTGTGAAAATCAGAGAAACAAGCATCCTGAAATACCGAATATTCCATCAAGGATGTTTTCAAATAAATAATTTTAAGAATTCTTTCCCAGTATTAAAACCACCAAAGAATACACTCAAACAACAAGTTATCTCGACATCTTAGTTGCTGCCTAACGCCTTGGTGTAATTACTCTGGACACACTATAAACTTAAACTAGTTTATCACTAACCTCGATTATCTTTCTCAAAGACGGTTATCTTTGAGTGGACACACTGTGTTTGTATAATCTCGTTTAGTGCATTGCATCATGGGATATCGGGTCCCATAATGCAATACAACTAACCATTCCTTTCTTGGCTTTCTAGCCGCCATCTTGACTGATACAATGGTGCCCAACGTCGTTCATATAGCATTTCCATTGATTTTGCTCTTTTAGGAACGGATTTTTGTGATATTTGGGAAATTTAACTTAAGTTTTTGAAATCTGAGAACAGAAATTCCACTTTGAGAGCGTGTAGGCCACGTGCAAACCATTTTATTTAAACAAAACGGCGTTTTTTTTTAATGTCACCACGTGTTTCACTTCCATACATACAATACATTTCTTTCTTATGTTGATGTTTTTAGGGATCCTGTGGCATGAAATCTTGGAATTGACGTTCCTAAAGTTCTTTTTACAACATGGAACACAACAATTCCACTTCATAATGTTTGAAAACCTTTTTGAAGAGCGAAAAAAACACATGTAACTCAATGACACGTTTTTGGCCTGTCCCTCCAGGAAAGACCCTAAAACTACCACAGAGGGCGCTAAACGTAATGTAGACCTCCTCTATTGCATGCAAGTAGATTGGTGTCTTGCAAGAATCGAGGGCCAGAAGATCCAGAACCCTCCCAATAAGTCTTAAATACCATTTTGTTCATTCCATGCATATACAAAGGCGTTATTGTCCATTATGTTAGTTCAATGCAAAGATTTCCAAAAAGATTGTCAAGATGAAGCTAATTCGAATCTATTCTTTTGCAGGAATCAGCGAGGAAATGACGTGGATCTCTATTCTGATCGTGGCCTCTTTGGCTTCCGCCGCCGTGGGTGCCATCTTCATGATTGTCTTGCTCAAGTGCAAAAAGTAAGTGAAGTCGCACGTTTACGAGGAACAACAGGCTCTGGTGGATATGGCATCTTTGACTCCATTCCAGAAAGTGGCGCTATCTGGGCACCGTGGATATCATTCCACGGTGCACAGAATTTGCACTAGATGGCGTGGTCATGTAGTGCTGTCTTCTGGGGCCTGGTGTGCTATATTTAACTCCAATTGATCGATCGCATGGAGTGGCGCCGGCGTATGTCGCGGCGGCGCCGAGTTGCGGAAAGAATTTCCAATGATACATCTTTATTTATGCTGTTCTTTATTGTATTTCAGGTTCAAGATATTGCCAATGACTGGTAAGTAACTTTTAGCAAAGGGGAACTGCTTGCAATGTCCCATTTTATTTCTGCTTTGCATTCATCTCTGTCTCTGGAACTGCATTTTCCTTCACAATTTTCAATTCCAATAAACAAATCAGCCACTTTCTACAAAAATGCATCAGCTATTCTGGTAGTCAGTATAAAACACGTGACATTTATTCGAAACGTTGCATTTTAAAACTTTTTCTGTAACCAGAATATAATTGGATCTGATGTCATATGGGTATGATGTAAAATATTGCAGCAGCAATATAGTATAATCCAGACATTTGAACACATTAAACACAGTATGTTGCAAAGATCTGTAGAAGTTTGTTGCTGGACCATATTTGGACAATTATGGAATTTGATTAAATGGGAATACACTTAATGGATTCCCCTTATGATACAAAAGGGAATGTAGAAAATGGTTCCTAATATAGTGGAGTCTCACTTATACGAAACATTCAGTTATACAAACAATTTCTTGTTCTCTGGCAAAACTCTATTTAACCCTGTGTTATGCGTTATTCCCTTATACGATATTCAATTATACAAAACTTCCACTTACACAAAGGCTGATTCCTTTCCCTGATGTAATCCCCTTGTGTAAATACTATTCAATTATAAGAAAGCTTTTTCACATAATTGTGAAGCGTTTCGTCTATTCGAAAGACAAACAAAAAAGAGTGAAGTCATTATTGATTGTGAACAGGTCTTATAATATGTAGCTTGCAAGAAAAACAAGCAAGCTAAAATTTCAGAGTTTTTAAGACGAAATAAGCACATTTCTGAAGATGTAACTTAAGTTACTTGTACCTTATTGCTTGTGATTATATCAAATCCATCTTATTTTTTGTTTCTGTTCTTCTTTGTATCTACATATACATTGACAAATCTATTAAACGACATTTTTTAAGGTGAATCACAACCCTATCACCTTCAATGGGTGAAATTTTAAAACACAATTCCAGCCAAACAAAACGAGATTAAATAAAAATAAAAATTGTTTAAAATAGCTTGATAAATCAGCAATGGTATCACTTTT
>JAQGAE010006545.1:0-10021 GCA_034696685.1 Julus scandinavius
AACTCGTGGTTTTATATAACCTCAGGTTAGCTAACCTTTTATTTAACCTTTGTTGGTGCAACCGGCCCTTAGTAATTCTTTGCCTTCTCAGGAGCAAGTGTTGGGGTTAGGTTTGACTTTCCTATCTACTTGTACATCTGAACCCCCTGGGACTTTCTAAATCCCCAACATAGTTCGTGATTTTCAATTGTGTATATATGCGAACTATGACCTCGTCATAAATAAACGTAATGTAGTTTTGAAAATTCCCCCCTACCATGCTAATTATTTTTTCCTCTCCAATTATTCCATTTTCAAATATTTCCATTTATTGAAGTCAGGGTTTAGAATTTTTAGGGATAAATAAGGAAAAAAAGAAACACAGACTGGGCTTAACATTAACCCCCTCCTTTGAACAATAAATTTCTGGAAGGACTGTCAGGTTTTAGTATCACATAAATAGCATCCCCTGGTGGAGGGGTAAGGGTAAACCCGGGGAGTTTAAACGGGAATTAAATTTCTATTAAAAGCTTTCGTTTACATCATGTTTGTGCTAAGCTGCCGCTGTTTTGTTTTGTTCAATTGTTTTTTGTTTGTTTTTTCTTAAGTTTTTAAAGTTATTAGCCTTCCTTTGAGAAATATTAGGGGTTTTATATTGTTGCATATTTTGGTTTTTTTCCTATGCCTCAATTGTTGCCTCAACACTGAACGTTACATGGATAATGAGTGTTTTAATTTGATATTTACAAGTAGTAACGGTGCACAAAAGTCTCTGATGTAAATCCATGACATGACAATGACAGGTTAGATCTGGTAGTGCCATGATTTTCCAAGTGACTAATAACGAAATGGTCCCCACATAATGCTAGAAATGTAATCACTTTTGGATAACGTTTGAAGAATTATTTAAATGTGCGTCTACATGTGTGGCCCGTCAGAACATATCTTTAAAATTACGGGGTATTTTAAATTAGTTTAATTTGCCAGTCAGCAAATTAAATTTAGCAAATCCAACATCACTTGCTGACAGCTGACCCATCTTGTGAAGAACAGCTCAATTGAATTGATTGACCCTCGCGGCAAATTCTGCCTTTTCAAATAATACATTCCTTTTCAATCAGTTGATGAACTCTTTGATGCCCCCCACCACGTGATCATTTGCTTAATTTTTCTATCAACAATGGTATCAGCATGACCATTGCGAGCCCCTAGGATAAGAAATTTCTATAAACTCCCTCATTGCTGTTATATACCAAAGACTTGAGTCAACAGCTTGTATTCCAGGGTTTATAACCTCTTCGGGTTAAATTTAGTGGAGGGTCCATCACAAATCTACTTCGTTATTTAGTCTGCATGTTTACATAATTCATTAAGCCGTTCAGATTTTATTTTACGGCCCAATTATACCATCTAAAGTCGTAAATAATCCTTAATCTGAAAAGTAAATTGTATAAAAATGACAAAAATTTGCCGTTCTTCATTCTGAATCGAGCAAATGAAGCAATTAGGGAATGCTATTAAACTGATGTGTAAATGACGACATTTCCTAGATCGTGTTTTTTGGTACCTCGTTAATATTCGTTTATGTTCCAACCAAACGTTGGCCATTTTATATAAGTATTATAGGGTTAGTATTTTCATTTACTCTTTCATATACTCGATTATTTAATGTTTTCACGGCAGTAAATTATGCTTGCCTTGAAACTTTAAGTAGGAATCCAATTAGAAATATAAATTACAGCTGACTTAAGATTATTTGTTAAAGCAGTTCTATAAAGTTATAAGATAAGAACAGAAAACTGGGCAAATGTAGATGATCATCTAGACATTTTTTATAATGTACCTGGAATATAAATATTTCTAATGCAGTCCAAGGGAAAATTCTGAAATAATAAAATCATACATACAAATTCATAATTATGTCCTGGGTTTCTGGTTGACATACCCATAATCCAAGAAAGGCTGTGTAGTGAAACTATTTTTGGATTGATATAAACCGATTCCTATTGTAATGCGATGGTCCTTCGATTGTGGACTGACATCACGCCCAGTACGTTGATACGTCTATCGAAGGCAAATTCTGATGTTTCATTGAACTTTTTGCAGGCCCATGATATGGTTTTCCTCAGCCTTGCTACCTGCTGCGAAATGGTCTTTGTTCTTTCCTAAGATTACTCCCATCCGTATGGGCTATCAAAAGTTCTCCTTGCTGAAGATGACAGTCTGCATTGTATTATTCCACTTTTGATTTCATTCACATTGTAAACTGGATGTAATACGAGCATCTGTGAATGGTGGTTTTCATCATTTCACAATATTGTAATCACGGATTAGCCAAAAGTCCATGATGAATAGTTCTTATAATCTTAGTTTTATTGAATTTTACAAATGGACGCAATTACGAACGAATGCAGTCATGTTAAACCTGACATTTCTGATGGACGTTCGTCATGATAAACATTGCTTCCTATAATACATATTCGCAACTACAAATATTATTTGACCATCAAAGTCCTATACCATAAACTCTACATATCTCTAAATTTATCAATTAACAATATGCTGTTTGAGATTGACTAAATAAAACTATTCAAAATGATAATATATTCTCTTCAATATTTCATAACTTTGGTGAAAACCATGTATGTTTTGTTTACTAAAATACTATATACCGATTCTAACAATATCTGTCCATTTAAGCGCTGGAATGCCTACTTTGTTTCAAAACAGCCATTTTTTGACACTCCCAGGTCGTACTTTATTGGAATAGCCAACAACAAGCATTCTCGAACATGTGAGGATGATAAGATCTTCTTTACTTCCATGGTTTCCAGACAGAGGTTTTTCCTTAACAACATTGTTATAAACTTAACAGTTGTGCTTTACCTTGTGACAAGAGGACAGAAGATATGTTGGTGGGAGTACAGTGCATGTACTAATAGCTGCCTGTTAGCGGTGTAATTATAGAAATTCTTTTAGAATGTGAGATTTTTATATCTTTGAGGTCAAAAAACGAAATTGTTGAGCTCTCACTGTGACTTCTTCTGTTGCCTCTAACGAGATGCCTGCCTCGTATAGAGTTCATTGGCACTCGTCTTGACAGTACACAAATTGTAAAGACATTGAGGCAACGTATGTAAACGAAATACGTGTACTTTTATAACGATAAAATAAGCTTCTATACACGATTTTGTTAAAAAGATAGAGGTTATCTTGCTAACTATTGAACCTGTATCAAGTTTGTGTCACGTTTAAGTGGTTAGGCACGAATGGCATAGCTTATATCACCGCACGGCATATTATCAACGATACAGGTCTCTCCTAATTCACCCCTGATAAAATATTTTAGAATTTGTTAATTTGAACAGGGATTTGACAGTGGGAATAGCTAGAGGGCGTCCTCCTACTTCAGATGATATTCAATGGTGTTAATTAATGCGTGAGATTTAATTTTGAGGATGCCTTAAGCCTGAGTAAAACTACCCACATAGCCATTGAAAACTGATATATTAAATTAAAACTTCCATAAAATACTGCGTACATATTTTTACATATAGGTCAAGAGTGAATCACAATGTTGACACAAAATGAAATCGATATTTAGCCTAGGATAAATTAATCTAATTAACTAGTAATAACGCCCAATTATAAAGTCGTGATGATGCAGTAATTGAAACGAAATTTGACTCCATATTGCAACGATGGAAAATATGAATTTAGGGATGTTTATACTGATTTTTTTATCAGCTGTGCGGTGTAAACCAGTGATGAGCAAATTGTACTCATGAGTACGAGTACTGATTACGATAATCATAGTCTATAATTAAGTGGAGTACATGTAATCAGTAGTCATATGAAATAAATAATCAAACTTGGGCAAATATATGTACTCATGTGCAGAAGTAATGATTACGAGTAACTGTGGAATCATATAGTATGAATAGTATTGTAATCAGTAATCATTTTCAGATTACGTTAATACTCATAGTTGTAGATTACGTCAAGGATACTTAAGGATATTTGTAATCACTCATTGTGAGTACATTATACTCATACGTTTTGAATACTTTTGTATTCAATTACTTTTGCACATTTTGTATTCAAATTATTCTTTGTACTTGGTAATTTTTTACTCGTTACTCAAATACATCAATGTACTCAATTACTGCCCAACACTGATGTAAACTTAATCTTGTTTCCATATATTTCCATTTAGAAGTTTAGAACACGTGTTCTCAAGAACATTTGTTACACATGCTTAGTTTCAATGAAACAAAGGTTTACACTTCAACGGCGTAATAAAACTTGATGAAATGGCAACTGAATTGCAATTAAGTTATACAGTTTGTGGTTTTTTATAAGTTCCAGATTGCGCTTCCTCAATTCCCATCATCTTCCGCAATGCTTTTGAATCACTTTTTATACATTTTTGATCTGTTGCGCGTAATACGACGTCAATTTAATGGCAATATTTCCAGAAAATCCCTCTTGAAATCCTCATGAAAATGCATCAACCAGCACTAAAAGCGTTTACATGAACTCTGACCTCTTCGTTAAACTCAAGTTTTACCCCCACGCCCCTTATTGGCCCACGCACTGCTAGACAACATCTAGTCAAAGGAAGCCGTATTTGACGATATTGAGTACGAAAATATTGCATGAAAATAAAACAACAGTACTATATAGTATGTACACTTTTACTTGAAATTAAGATTGGTGCCAATATACTAGCTTAAATTAGCTACGACATGTTGTCATCGTATCGTTGTGGCTGTATCAGTGATACGCCCGTAATGACTACCGTTTTATGTAGTTCTCGTAAGCCGTTATGCAAACGCGTAAGCCGATTCACAGCCGTTGGCCGTTGCTCTCGCCATTGCGTTTCCGTTTCACCGCCTCTGTCGAACTTGCACCTTAATACCGAAAACAAAGACATAGTTGTACATCAAAATTCTGGAACTAGAATTTGCTCTTCTGAAATCTTATGAAATCGGTTTAGAATTCTAATATAGATTCAAACCTATCAAGTATTAAGGTGCATATATACAGATAAAAGCCGGCTTAAAGCATGCAGTTTAAAGAATAAATATATACAATAGAACCATACTAAAGCATGCTCTTGGAACCGGTGAAAAATATGCTTTTAGACGGGTTATGCTTTTAGACAGGTTATGCTTTTAGACAGGTTATCTTTACACGCGGGTCCCAATGACATTCCTATGCCAGTTAGCCACCTAAGCTTAAGCTGATAAGCCACCTATAGTATGTGAAGGAGGAAAATCTTATAGCCCAAACAAAATCTGTAGTATAAAATGTACATTGACTTGTTATGTTCACCATTTCGTAACAATAATCTGGGTTAATCCCGTCTTGAGCCAGTCTTCCATGATTTCCTGGAACTTTCATAAGCGACCTTGCAAATCCAGCCTTGTAGACATGCACGGGCATTTAAGGAGAATGAATTATACGCGAATAAATTAAAACCGAATTAAAGCCTATGACAGGTGTAAACAGAATGTACTGTTTGATTTACTCCATCACGTGAATAGGCAACGTGTGTCATGCCCTAGGGGGCGCACCTGCCCTCCGTGGAATTCCGTGGCTGCAGTGGTGTTCGTATACCCCCCAATCACGCTTATCTCTGCAGATGGATTGTCCACCCTGAGGTCGTGCTGGCATAATTCAATGTTGATTTACACGCTCATTGTGAAACATTCAACATGTGGGTGTCAGGGGATAAAAGAAATATATTTATTATTTATATTGTTGATGTTTAATTAGGAGAACGTGACGATGAGGGGACTTATGGAGGTACTCTTGATGGCCACCCCTTTACCTGCTATTCTTTCTTGTTGACTTAAACGGGTCAAACTATGTTTGAGTAAACAATGTTTGTTTACCAGATTTTTGGTGTCTGGCTATATGATTAACTTTCTGCTTGGAAAAATGGAGAACGGTCCAATCGTGCATGGACAGAACCGTACCTTATTTATATGTAGTTGCCATCAGCAGGTTTTCATTTAAACGCTTGATCAAGTCCAAACAATGAGTTGAATAAACTGAAAAAGTCGGAGATTTTATTTCGTGCAAAATCACTGAAGTTCATAAATTCTTGAGGATTTTTGTAGCATTTATACAAATTATGAAAACCCTTTATGAACATTTTTCATGCCATATTTTGCCCTTGGCATATACCCATCCTAGATATTGACTTTAAATGTCTAGAATTTGCCTCCTCCATGCAAATTTATTCCAAAAAATATGAGCGTTGTACCAATCTGAAGTATAAGCAAACTTTTGTGCAATTGAGCCATATTTGTGGGCGTAAAGCACAGGGAAAATAATTTAGTTTCATTTGAAATCATGAACAACTTGCATGAGCATCAATTATGAATTAGCGTGGGAATTTTACGTCATTACTCCCTCTTACAAGTTGTATTGCTTGGGTTTACTATTTACAGGACATAGACCACTGGAACTTTATTGAACTGAAGATTTATTCAGTATCCATTGTCTGGATAAATATCATAAAACTTCAATTAGTTGCCCAAGGCTTTATTTACTAAATCGTCCTGCTAAAAATATCCGAATTATATGCGAAACAGCAACACTGAAATAATAAATTTGGACTCTTTAAGGCACTCGGGCCAATAGGTGCAACTTTTAATTTTTTACTTCATCTACTTGTAGATTGTAGACCAGATTTTTTAATTCGGATTTTCGAAACATGCTGCCAAATGACAGTTGCAAATGTAGTTTTAATTCGAAAAGTAGAAAAACTTCAATTAGGGTGGCCATGCAGGCTGGGAATGAAAATTCAGAATTCGACAGTGGGAGGCCAAGATTTACAATGCTAGTCTCTTGTAGCACTTGATGCCATCTGGAAGTCAAGTGTTACATCTGAATTTTTTTTCTCCTGCAAATCAATAAATGTTGCTTTTCTTCCGGGTAAGCAGCTGAGGATAGCACAGGAAGTAATTTAGACAACTCTATAGAGAATTTTTCAGCTATCTGACTTTTTTAAAAATTTAAATGAAAGATTTTAGGAATCTGTGAATGTCACTAACCTTACAACTAGCTTGCCTGCAAATGGCGAATGTCTGACTTTGACTATCATAGACAGTCCAGATCACTGTTAACTAAGTCTATGAAAATCTTATGGTAAAAGTTGTCGTTTTTACTGAAAATTTTCTGCAATAATCTGCATGATTTCAATACAGAACAACACTACAAAAATATTAATTAGCGATTAAAGTCCTTTTCAAAGCTGTTAATCAGATTCCATTGTTTACCCTGAGTACACATCTTCAATGGTGAAATAAGCGGCCATTGGTGTTTCACGGATGGATTCACACTTTCACAACATGTTAATTTTATGTTTTGGTATAGACCACCGGCCAAGTATATCGTTTTTAATTTTTTTTTTCAAACGTTTAACCCTGTTTCTTTTTTCTTCTCCAAACGGTGAACAAAACTTTAAACATGTAAGCTGTATCTCAACCTGGCAATCCGATTGACCTCTTGCACTTGTACCTCAGCGGGAACAATGAGTCTGGAATCTTTTTTTTTGGGTAGAATTGAAATTCTTTGCACGTTAAAACCGTCACAAAGTTTATGCTAAATTTTATAACTTTTGGCTGAATACAAACTTTCAATTGTCAAACTAATGTAAGTGGTACTGGCATTGATCTTGGGACAAATGGTATCATTACTATACCAATGTAGCAAAATTCACCAGAATCAAGAGAAAAACAATATAAACAACGATTTTGTTTATTTATTTAAGATTGATGTGAGGAATACTTGGGGCCTTCAATTCAAAACCTTGAAGCAGAGAGACGGAAAGTAAAAATGCGATTTTTGAAAATAGAAGCAGTCCTTCATTAGTCAGTTCAATTCCTAGCAAAAACTAGTAAAAATAATTAGTGATCTTTATGTATGTAACCATTCTAAAAAAAATGAAAGTAAAGTTATGGCCCTGTTTTGAAATTCCAGCTCACAAATACTGTAAATGTTCTTGTTGCTTTTATAATCTCATTGCATTCATGAGGAAGTATATAGTGGACACTAGAAACACATGTTGCGGTTTACAATACGATGCTTTAAAAGACGAGTTCCTTGGATTAACTTGTGGTTTATAAAATTTAAATATGTTTGGCATTGAAAATGAGACTACAAAGTGTTATTCTATTGCATTGCTACATGGGAAGCACAGCAGTGGTCCAAATTACATGGACTTATCCTTATGTTCCTAACTTCCTATCAGGCTTGCTGTGTTGCCCCATCCACATCGCACCTCAGAATGAAATTTACATACACTCAAGCAGCGCTGATGTGATGCAAAGTTTGTTTTAAAATAGGAATTTGACAAACGCCTTGTTTTAATTCCGTTTGTAAGATCACTCGGATTAGATAAGTATTCGGTCAACATTAACTCTGGATCCTGCCAAATGGACATAAAGCGCTTATGCCATTCCAACCATATTTTCAAGAATGAAGTTTGAAAGTTAGTTTTTGTTGTTTTTCTGTTCAATAAATATGCAACAGATTCATGTCCAAGTGGCTTAGCAGGGCTCTATGCTGCTGTCATGGTTCCTCCTACACATTCCGAGCACCCTGATGCACATTGGGCGTACCCTGATTCAGACTAGAAAATGTCAGAAGTTATTTTTAATCATTTAAGGTAGATAATTTGTATGTATTTGTCAGACTGAATCCAAATCTATAAATATGTTTTCAAGTGTTTGAATTCCACACATTGTGGTGTCGTTTTCTAAACCATGAGTAGTGTTTTGAATTTGAATATTCTGTTAAATGAAGAAAAAGCTTACACAACGTCGTTAAAGGGTTGCTAATTTGCCATTAAAGCCACAAATGCCTTATTCTCATTGTTAGTCAGGGCATGTACGCCCTCTCGTCTGCTGCTCAGAGGGTGGTCGCCAAAGCTTCTTCTGGTCAAACTGTGCAACAAGATATATAATAAGCATCGAGCAACTCTGGAAACTAGTCTTGAAATAGGGTTAAAAGCAAAAACTGGCGTGTGTCCAGCAGTCTGTCCTCTGCAGATTTTGCCCAAAAACATGGAATGTCAATTGCAATTTTAGCCCTTGTTCATTGCTCAGACAGATGGAATCTGTTGTCATGTTAGTGTGTAGCAAGACGTATACAGTATGTTCAATATATAATGTTACTAGACAATATTCTTGGCAGGGTTGGAACGGGTTCAGTTATGAAAATACTATAAAAAACGATGACCTAAGGTTACATCTACTTGCGTATTCTGATTCCTCATAGAATTTTAGATCTAAGTCTTCCATGAATTTTAGACTTTGAAATAAGACAGTTCCTGGAAAAAGCACATTTTTTGTTGTTGTGTATATTCAAAAATTGCCTATATGGAGTTTTGGTAATAAAATCATGCATTGTATATACGGTGTCCATCATATAAAGGTTGTATTGAAAAGTATTTAAATTTTGAAAACGAATGCATAACACATTTTAAAGAGCGAATCACCAGCTGTCCGAATATACAGTTTACAGATATACAAAGAAGGCAAGATCAATTTTTCATGCATAAAAATAGATTATATTAGCATTGCTTAACATGCTTATAACATGCTTTCCACGAAGAAAACATCCTTCCAGGTTCTTGGAAATAAAAACTGGTAAACAAAAATAAGATAAAAAAAAGTTTGTCTATCTTGCAAAATTTACGTGACTTTTAATACAGCTTAAACAATAATATTAATCTTGGCAATTGCATATAGCTAGACAGCGATATTTGCCCAAATTCACATAAAGAAAACGTTCAAGTGTGGCTTATAATAGAAAACTTGAGTTTTCATGAACTTTAGCAGTGTTTTTCAACAATTTTTCAGCTCAGTTTGAAACTGTTGCGGCTCATTAAGAGGGATCACAACCCTATCCTTTTCAATGGGTCGGGCTTGCAAAAATACTCAGTTGAGTGAGGGAGGTTTGGGTGGGGGTGAGAATTGTTTGGGGTGGCTTGATGGATCAGCAAGGGCCTCGTATTGTTGTTTTT
>JAQGAE010006546.1:0-10020 GCA_034696685.1 Julus scandinavius
AAATTCCTAAAAGTCTGCTAGTTGGAATAGGCTTGTTGGCTGAGAAGATGTAGCTGAGAGCCGAGAGCTGAGAGTGTGTTCTCAAAGAACCCAAAATCCGTCAAAGGCCTACAATTTAAATATAATTTTTTTGGAACAGTACAAAAAAAAATACATCGCAGATTGTACTGTTAATAATGCAGTGTAAATTATAAAACCAAATTCAAATTAAAGAATACTTTACAATAGAATTTAAACTCAGGAAGGAATACGATTTCAATACCACTTAGCTTTGATGAAAGGGTGAGGGGTCAGGTGTAATCGTAGGGATAGCATGAAAAAGAAATTGTGACCTAACTCTTATCATAAATGGGATAGGCCTTCCCAGAGCCCCGCCCATTGGAATAACTCATCTCACCTAACCAAGCCTAAATAAAACATGTTTTCAAGATATTTTCTTCTCCAAATATGCCAGTACACCAATTGAGGTATTTTTGTTGTTACCTCATCCACTTCAGCAAAGACGTTGAGCAGGTCAAAAAAGTGCGCTTTGTCGATGTATGGAACTGGAGTTAGGGCTGGACCAGCGATGTCAATTTCATTAACGATTTGTTGCCACACGTTCTGGGGGACGTTCGTACCTAAATCGCCCGGTGCTTTAGCGGGAATAGTATTAACCGAGGACGCGAGGATACTCGCTGGTGGAGGAGATACAGACATCGTAAACAACAAATTAAAAACGACAAGATTGGTAAACGTTTCACGGACAATTTTGGAAATTTCGTACAAATAAAAAAGAACAACAAGTCGGTTTTCAGAACATCTTCACGTGCGGATCGTCACGTGATGTCTTGCTTATATCATTACGCAAACAAAACGGTTACTTGATCGAAATTCCAGTAAAAAAATTCCATTGTTTCGATAAATGGGAGTCAATGTGTCAAATTGTCAGCATTACCACGTCTAATTTCAACGATATTATTAATTTGGAAAATATCGTGGTTTTATGAAATTTAGTGATCAAAAATTCATGAAATTTAATGAAATATCAAAAATTCATGAAATTTAATGAAATATCAAACGAAATTCATGTTAACAATCGAAGTCGATGGAACAAAAATTGGAAATTTGCATGTCTCAATAGATTCGAAGTGAATCTTTAACGTGAAATTTCCCAAATAATTTAGAAAATTAAAATTGACAATAGTCTTAAATTGAAATAAATAAACATATGTGCTACGGAGATTAGCATTTGCTCCAAAATTAGCACAAAAAGGATTAAATTCGCCCCTTGAAAGTTCGGCAAACAGGCATAGCTTTTAAGCATAATTGGTAGCCAACCTTTTCTTTATAAAGCAAATTACGTATAAAGCACGATACAACTCACCTTTCGAGCATAAACAGTTGTAAAAATTACCATAATAAGAAACCTCCGTTTTCTCATACGTTATGATTATGCTTTCCCAGCACAGAAGTATGTTAAAACTTGATTCATGTGAAAAGTCACGTGACGATCTGCTGTAAGTCACAACAGGTCACCAGTTGCAAGGCATACATATCCTTAGAATCAAATGAAAATTTAATAGTCGATTAAGTAATTGACCATTGTAAAACCCACCAAAATGGCGTTTTCTAAACGAAGGGTCAAATGCCATCCCTTAAGATGGTGATTTTCATGAAATTTTCCAATACTGGGGGTGGCTCACTTTTATTTGACTTGCCAATGTATAATTTTGATGTGCAAATTATAGTGAGTTATATGAAATACATTCACAGTATCTTTTACTTTTCTCCCTCAACGTTGATTCGTTAGGACAGAAAACTCTGTAAACGTAGATTTTAAGTATATCCTTAACATTTTGAAAAGTTTTGCGTTTACATTTAAATACATATACATAATCCTGTGGTTCTGGAATCACTGATTGCACTGCTGCAATTGTACTGCAAACGTACTTGCAATATTCAGATTTCTATTGTTTAGAAACAATATTCCTCCGACTATTAGATAGATCAGTTTTTGCTTATAAACTGCAAATTTAACTAACAATTAAATACTCTTTTGGATTAAATACAACAGTTGCCAGCGATGTAAAATTTACAAATTGAACGAAATCAAGGGTAGGGGGAAGTAAACATATTATGAGAAATTCTCTTTCTGCGATCGCAAGATAGTTTCGCAAAAAATATCGATAACACGATTACATCGATCAGCAAAAATAATATATTATAGGAACACGCCTCCAGATAGAACTCAGTCATCTGATTTACCCAACAGGATACAAGTAGACTAGGAACAAATTATCGAGAAAGATAAATAAAAACAAACAATGACATGACTGGATTCTCGTTTCAATGGATAGCAGCAAACTAAACGTATTTGCCAGCCTTAAACGCCGATTAAATCATCGATTAAAGTGGACTGATAACGTGAAAACAAGTTCGCTGGTTAACACCTGTTGCACAAGCATCGGAGATGGATTACAGGAAGAAACTCACAAATGCAGCTCATCGAAAATTAGAGTAAGTTCATATTTGAAGTTTTATTTGTGAGATTTAATTGCATTTTGCATCATTTTTAGTTTGTTAAAAGTAAAGGTTAGTTAAATCGTAGATCTTAAAATAACATCGTCATTTATGATAATTTTGATCCTGATCGTCGTTTATATTTATTTGACTTAACTGAGTTCTGGAAGTTTAAAACTATATTTGACGTTAAAGCATTGTTAATAGTTAGTAGAGTTTTTGCAATAAAAATCCTTTGAATAATTTAGTTTTATTCATCAAACTGATGATAATAATATCATAAACATTCGTATTACAAATTTAATTTTTTTTTAAAATTTGCGCATAATGTTTTAATTGACATTATTTATTTAAGTTTTGCGATCGGTTTTAACTCATGTGAGACTTGTGAAAAATTCTATTGTATTGCATTTTGTAAAAAAAATGTATTGATGGAAATATTTTGCGTATTGCATTTCATTACGAATGACGTCATTACTGCTGTTGTGGGTAAGGGAAAAGTCACGTGATGACGATCTGCTGTAAGTCACAACAGGTCACCAGTTGCAAGGCTAGCAAGCATTAAACGTATTATTAATTAATTACTCATTACTCATTCATTAATCCATAAAGACCAATAGCAAAGCCTTCTAATAATTAAAATCGGATAGCTAAATTCATTCTACGGAGTCTGAGGAATTAATCTCGTTGTATCGGAATCACATCTCCGAAGAAAGGGATTATATGGAATTCTAATTAAAAAAAGGGATCGAAAATTGCTGATTAACGTTCGGTTGTATCAAACCCAGGTTCATATTAACCGACGAAATATTTCATAAAGCACATCAGATAGAATGACGAAATAACCTTATTTTTAAACATAATTATTTTTAACAAATTACACAAGTTTTGCAAACAATATTTTAGAATTTTCAATTACTGTCACTAAAATTGAAAATTTCTTTTTATATATTTCAAGTGTTAAGGTAAATACATCGTTTAACTTAAGTAGACATTTACACATTTGTAAAGAAAGTAATGACTTTTTCTGAAGGTGCGTATGCACCAAACGAAACATTAAGACATATGAAACATACACATACTACCTTGATGTCTCCAGAAGTGTTTATGAAACATGTGTCGAAAAACAGCCATTTTCTGACACATTTCGTGTGTCCTGGCGATCGCTCAAGAGGCGGTCTGGATCAAAGGAAATTTGCGACACATGTTTCGAAAAACATGCTGGAAACTTTGCTTCAGTGTTTCTTGTGTATGTTTTAAGGTCGGTACGCACCTAACGAAACATTTAGAAACACTAAACATAAACACGAAACATACACAAAACATCTTGGTATGTCCAGGAATCAATGTTTCGAAAACGGCCATTTTGTGAAACATTTAATGTTTCTAAATGTTTCAGAAAATGGCCGTTTTTCGACACATTGTTTCACAAACACTTTTGGACACATCAAGGTAGCATGTGTATGCTTTTTGTGTATGTTTCATGTTTCTTAATGTTTCTTTTGGTGGATACGCACCTTAAGGGGATTGAAACCCTATCCTTTTCAATGGGTAAATTTGCAACGACACCCACAGCCAAACAAAAACAGATTAACTAAAAATAAAAATTATTTAAAATAGCTTGATAAATCATCAAGGTCATTCGCTTGTCCTTTTTCACTTTAAAATAGTAGATTTTTTAAATTGAAATTATTATTTGAGTTTTTGCACTCACAACTTGCCTATCTCATGCTACCACCTGCTGGCAGCGTGTGCAAAATAACGGACATTTTTCTAACTTGTTTATTAATTTTTAAAAATCTACTATTCTTAAGTGAAAAACGACACGCGAATGACCTTGCTGATTTATCAAGCTATTTTAAACAATTTGTATTTTTATTTAATCTCTTTTTGTTTGGCTGTGAGTGTCGTTGCAAATTTACCCATTGAAAAGGATAGGATTTCAATCCCTCTTAAGAAAGTATAATAAAATTCCAAATATACTTCCGGATACTTCTTAAATTATACAAAAATATTGTTATGGACTACTAATGATCCTTCGATAAACACAACAAAAAACAAACAAACTTAGTTGAGACATAATTCCATCTAAACTAATGTGATGAAACAATACCACGAATCTACATCAAATATAAGAAAGCTACAGTAGGTAATATACCTTGTTTTTTAGTAAGGGTAAGCAACAAACATTGAATATGATATCATTTCGATTAGAGTGCACGCATGTTGCACCGTAAACTATACTCAAGAATGATTAACTCGTAAGTAGTCACGAGGATTAACAACGAAGTTGAAGGTAAAATGATTGAAAACTGATGTGTTTCTAATCACGATTTAATACCTTGACATTAGAAATGCATCCAACAATGTTTTCAATGGATGATCCATTTGCCATCGCTAATAATAAGGACTTAAAGGGAGGGCTTAGCGCAAACATGCAAAAGGTTGTTTGCGTTGGAAGAAAAACGAGCATGTTTGCACTAAGAAGGAGGCCATCTTGCGGTCTGGATTAATCTTACAAAGTGGTAAAAACAAATCCTACAAAGAAACGATATTGGATGGTTGAACACTAACCAATATTAAAATACAAAAATCTCCCCCTGACCCCCTCGGATCCTAAAGCCAATATTTGATTTGAAAGTAAATTTGAGATTCATAAAGCTATAGTGCTGAGAAGGAGTAATTCCAGAAATATTGTTTTCCA
Source organism: Julus scandinavius (assembly GCA_034696685.1). Classification (NCBI taxonomy): domain Eukaryota; kingdom Metazoa; phylum Arthropoda; class Diplopoda; order Julida; family Julidae; genus Julus; species Julus scandinavius. The sequence continues at coordinate 5,207 of JAQGAE010006546.1, forward strand.
TTCATAAGTTTCTAAAACGCAGTGTTTACAGTATTTAGAAACATTTGTTAAATACCTAAATCATGTTTCCAAATATGTATAGGTATAAATAAACTCACGAATCCAAAACCTGAAAAATACCAAGGTCGATTGCGATATCACTACCCCACCATAAAGTCACGTGATGAAATAAGTATAAGTCCATTTTTAATAACTAAGGTATTTCGTGAAATATGGCTCAACTGCACCTATATGTAGAACGAAACTTGGACGTCACGATTCCACGACAGAATGCATCGTGACGTCATACGTTTGACATTCATTACAGAATAATGTGAAGGGGAATTTTTCTCCCTATAATTACAGTCGCATGAATGGCGTCTTTTTAATTAAGTTTTCGAATGATTGTTAATCAGTGAAACGCATTTAGGCGTGTTACATGTGTTTGTGATTGATTCGCTTTTCTGAACAGGACATGGTCATTTGAAGATGAAAATATCTTCAGTTTCTAGGAAAACATACTACGAATTTGCATCGCAATTTGGGCGAAAAATGTGGGCGATATTTAATTTATTAATCAATTTATTTCAATGAAAATAACCATGAAAAATTGTATTCGAGAAAAATCGAGATATTTTTGGGAAAGCGTATCGTTTTTTTTTTCTTATATCTTTACAGTTATATATAACATATCAGATACTACAACATGTATTACCATTTTTATCATTTTTAGAGTTAGAGCCGGATTGGACGAAAACGAAAGTGATGAAAAAGATGACAGTAAAAGGTAAGTTCGAAGAAGTTCTTTCAAAATTATTCCAAATTTCTGTCATAATTGCATCATGCTGGATTGTTCGACAGACTAGATAGTATTTCCAGAAACTTCCATTTACGCTAACAGAATTCGTCAAATGGCGATTCAGGAAAATACCTTTTTTTTGCTCGAGGGAATTCTGTACCTAATTGTTGAGTCAACGGAACGGATTTTGATTACTGTTATAAAGAATCAACAACAAAATTACTTCAAATTTCTAAAGAAGTCTTAGAAGAATTGTCTTGAGAGAAGTAGAAAGAAATAGAGATAGTCTAGAAAGAAAATTAATGCTGCCATACAAGATAATATGAAGGAATAGATATACAAGATACATTTTATAATATAAAGCGAGCATATCCACCAAGTTTTAACAATACCATATTGATGCAACACCTCATGTCCATGGACACTTGAAATTTTCATATTTTTAAAGACCGTCTTCTGCCAATTAACTTCTAATTATAATCGAAACTTCCAGAAAGATGCGCAATCTTAGTGAGAAGAAGCGTCGGGATCAATTCAACTTGTTGATCAACGAACTGTGTTCGATGGTGTCCAACAACAACAGAAAACTTGATAAATCTGCCGTGCTGAAATCCACTATTGTCTTCCTTCGTGAATATAACGGTCAGTTCAATTTCAGTTAGGGGCCATTCAAAAAAGACGCCCCCGAAATTCTTTCAAAAATTGACACCACCTTACCCCCTGTTCACATAGTGACCATTTTAGCCCAGACCCCCTCCCCCTTCATAGACGTCCTTAACTTTTTTTTAAAAGTAGGGCGTCCAGAAAAATTGTTGGAACATACAAAGGCCCATCCTATAAATTTTCAAACACCCTTCTCGCGACCAATTCCACAACATTTTCCCAGATTTTTCTGATAAACATAAATTTCCTGAACTCAAAGCGAAATTTCAGAATAAAATTGGTGTTTAACTTAAAGTTAAGCATAATTCCCGACTTTCCCGAGGTTTTAAAAATTCAAGTACATTTGGGACTTGGGACGCATTTATTCCGGTGTCCATTTCCCCTTTCACTGACCTTTTAAAACTCAAATACAAAATCCAAAAAAATAAAAAATACAATCATTGGTGGACGTCCATAATGGCTTACCCCTCCCCTTCACCTGTCAAATTGCCAGCAGGCAGACTCACCTCTTCCCCCACCTCCTCTCTTGAGGACGTCCTCTTTGAATAGCCCTTTAACAACTTAACAGACGCCAAATATGGTTCCATAGTATAACATAGACTAATATCCACACATTAGCAGAGATATTGACCAATAATCTGTAAACTTTCATTTTTCTATAAAAATCGTGAACGTTGAAATGCAGAAACGGCAGCTCGATCAAAGGCTCAAGAAATTGAAGAGGACTGGAAACCATCTTTCATAGCCAACGAGGAATTCGTGCATTTAATGCTTGAGGTCACTATCTATTTGAATACTTAAATACTTGCTTTTGTTGGCATATCTTAAAAAATCCATATTGTTTCTCGTATTGTCAACAGGCCCTGGATGGTTTCATTTTGGTCTTCACTACTGCTGGGAAAATTCTTTACATTTCCGAAAGCGTTCAATCACTACTTGGCCACTTACCAGTAAGCACACTGGCGATGTACGAATTTTAAACACCAAGTGTATGAACATGCTAAAAATGTGTTTCGTTTATGAATTTAGGATGACGTTATGAATATGACAATATACGATTTGATTCACGAAGAAAATGCGGCGGAATTATATCCTGCTCTCACGTCTTATGCCAAATCGTCAGCTATTGAACCCGACAAGGGTAAGTGATACTTATAATTTCATAAAAATATTCAAGAGGAGGACTTCAAATCCTTTGATAAACAACGCGGTTGTATATTTTGTTGCATGGAATACACTAAAAATGGTGAACTTTATTACGAGGGGCGGTCAAAATGTGTTGCATATTCATTAATTATTCGAAAACCAGATGTCGTACAAAAAAACTGAAATAGCCGTTTTAATTAGCAGGAAATTTGCTATTTTTCAATGCAGAACCCGAGTTATTTTGGCACATTTATCCCAACGTTAGATGAGATAAACTCCTACCATGCGGCATTTTGTTTTTGATAGTTTGTTCGATATTCTGCATGATTTGTGGCGTCATGTAGTGACTTGAAACCAAATTTCCTGCTCTTTAAAATGACTATTTAAGGTTTTTTGTACGACATCTGGTTTTCGAATAATAAACGAATATGCAAGACTTTTTGACCGCCGCTTATATTAATATTATCATCCCAGATTCATACGTTGCACGAATCAATAAAAATATCTCAAATATCGACTATGACATGGGCACACAGTTTTATGCATTTAAAAAGTAACTTACTTTCAACTGCTTCCCTTATTCATTTATATTTAACAATACAAAAAGGATGCATTTAAAATTTCATCTTTCCTCACAAGGAAAATTTTGAGTTGTTTTCCAAGTAGTGTTTAGTTTTTCAAACAAAAACAACAACAAAATTAAAAGGAAGAATTTAAGATTTCTGTTTTTTCAAAGTGAGACATTTAAGCTCGTGAGAATTGCGAAAAAAAAATTGTCCATTAGCGACACCCAGATATGAACATGTGTACAAAACTGTTATTTCCAGAACATTCTTTCGATATTGCAGCAATTTACTTTCGATTACCCCTGGCAATAAATAATGGCCGGTATTTAATTTAAAAAAATAACGATGAGCAGAAATGACTTGGTTTATTTCCCCGAATCCCTCATGACTAGTATATATATATTGACCTTAATTATAAAATGGTCATTTGCTGAATTGTTGCGTTTGTTAATTGCGCAGATGGATCCATTTCGTTTACGTGTTACATGAAGCGTGAACCCACAGATTTGGCGGAACCACTTACCTACGAATTGGTGAACTGCATTGGACGTTATATTCGCTGGGGAACTCCAGAAGGTAATTAATCTAGCCAGGAATTGACCAGTATGTGTACAACCATTTGACGAAATCTCAGAGCGGTCACTTTGGCACATCATCTTCGGACAAATTCTCATAAGTCTGATGGGAAATAAACAAATATTTGTTTGTTTACCTTTGGACATAAATAAAGCTACATACATATACTGAAAACAACGTAAAGCCAATGCCTTGATAGTATATTACAATTTAAAAATTAACTCCTGAATAAACCCGTGAAAAATATTTGTATCTAAATTTATCTCTAGTTACTTGATACATTGAAACTTTAATTATCTGAGTTAATGTTGAGTATAGATCTCCCCTCCCCCTTCCCCACAGAAATCCAAGAATTTTTTTCAAATTCCAAGCCGAATCGGCTTAGAATAAGGGGAATTGCACTTTTGCATTAAAAGTACGATTTTTCTGTTTTAGTAATGCAATTTTTCTGTATTAAAAGTACGATTTTTCTGTTTTAGTAATGCAATTTTTCTGTATTAAAAGTACGATTTTTCGGTTTTATAAATAAAGGTAAAAACGACATTTTTCTGCATTAAAAGTGCGATTTTTCTTCGGTAAAAGTGCAATTTTTAATATCAAAACGCAATTTTTCTGCTTTAAAAGGGTGCTTTTTTGTTTTAGACAATTATTCTGCATTAGAAGTGCGGTTTTTCTTTTGTAAGAGTGCGTTTTTTCTCTGTTAAAAGTGAAATTTTTAAGGTTAAAACGCAATTCTTATTTAAAATTGCATATTTTTACAGTAAAATTGAGATTTTTCTGTTTTAGAAAGGCAACTTTTGTTTATTAAAAGTACGATTTTTCTAAGGTAAAAGTGCGATTTTCAAGATAAAACGAAATTATCCTGCATTAAAAGTGCGAGCTCAACTGGGCCAATAATACTGGCGATCCTAAATGTTTGGCCAAAATAGTCCACCCCAAGATTCGGGACTTCCAACTCCCCTCCCTTAAATAGTCTTAAAAATAGTATATCGAATCAAAATTTTGATCTCCACAAACTGAAATCACAATCTTCAATTTTCAGATTTTGAGACAAATATGAGAGTAATTAAAATTAAGATTTTTAT
>JAQGAE010006547.1:0-10018 GCA_034696685.1 Julus scandinavius
AGCTTTCCTTAATTAGCCCACAGCTCTCAGATTTTATACGCTATCACAGCTCTCAGCTATCCTAAGCTCCTATAGCTTTTCTCAACTCTCAACTCCTACGTATGTAAGTGCCAACTTTCATCAAAGCATCTTTCACGAAGTCGTGATTTCTTTTTATTGGGGTTTACTTTTTTATGACTCATAGTGTACATGTATTTTGGGCAACATGGGTATATATCTCTCATAACTATGATGTCAGCTGAATAAATCGATTGTTTCTTAATAAAATGTTAGTTTGCCTTCATGTACAGCATCTTTTCCGCGTACTTAACGGTTTAATTTTGGTTTGGACAGCCGGTTAATCGGACCATCTCGATCTGTGTTCCAATTAACCGGACTCCACATTCACTGATTTTTTTTGAACAACAGAATTTGTTAAGTTTTAAATTGAACTGGAGTTGTACTTGCTGCTTGAGTTGAGGAACAAGTTTAGTAGATATTTTATACATGCCGGAAACGTGCAAAAGAGTGCCGAAAGGTTTTATAAAATAATCGGTGCGTAAAAACCCAAGACTTGAGATGAATATTTGAAATTTGAAATTCAAAAGAGTTATATAAGATATTAACCTGCGTCTATCATGAATTGCTTGTGCGTCATGGCTTCAGATTATTCCAAGGTTGGATAATGAGTGTCTATTAATCTAGTTAATGACATATAATATATATCTCTGCGGGCCATGCAATTCTTGATAAACAATATTTTGAGCATTTTTATTGGTTGATGACCACAATTCCATGGACATTGAAGGAAGTACTGCCTTAGATGATAACTGTTGTTTTTCTAGGATTTTTTCACAAGACTGTTATTTTGCGTTATTAAAAAATGTGCATTTGTACTTAAATTGTCTTCAATTTCATGGACTTTCAATGGGCCTAAGGCAATACACATCCCTTGGTACGAGCGCCGTGACCTGAAAACACTTTTTTTTTTTATCTCACCTCGATTTTAGCGATCAAGGTTTTTGCTTCATGCCCTACACCTACTTGACGCACTTTGCGAAAAAGTCGCTGGCAACGCCATCTGGCGAACGACCCTGCCAAAAAATGAGCTTAAGAAAAACTTAAGAAAAACTCAACTTTTGAAGTGAAACTGCAGTTTGGACGAAATCTATGCAAAAAAACTAAAAAATACATTAAGTTTTTTTTAAGTTCATTTTTGCCAAAAATAAACTTAAGATTAAATTTTAAAAAACTTAAGAATATCTCAACTTTTTGAAGTGAAACTGCAGAAAAACTGCAGTTTGGACGAAATCTATTCAATAAAACTGAAGAAAAACTAAAGAATAACTTAAGTTTTTTAAAGTTTTTCTTAAGCTCATTTTTGCCCAAAATGAACTTAAGATTAAATTTTAAAAAACTTAAGAATATCTCAGCATTTGAAGGGAAACTGCAGAAAAACTGCAGTTTGGAAGAAATCTACGTATGCAAAAAAACTGAAGAAAAACTAAAGAATAACTTAAGTTTTTTAAAGTTTTTCTTATGTTCATTTTTGGCAGGGGACACAATTCGACCAACACAGAAAGAATGCGTGCTCCCGTAAACAATGCAAAATACGCCAATTCTTACGTTTTGTGGCTTAAAGTGAAATAAAAAAAGCTTTTTAAATATAAAATTATATTTATTTACTAAATTATTAAGATAATTACACAATGCATTAATAAAATGCACAAACGATAAGTGCATGCATGCACATAGGCCTACGCGTACACTAGCGCAACAAAGTGGAACATTATTCTGGCATTTGCTGTGACAATGTGAAAACGAATGCAAGGACATAAATTTATGGTACGTTCGTGTACGCGTAGGCCTATGTGCACGCATGCACTTATCGTTTTGTGAACATTACCACAAGGTGTACCTGTCTTAATAATTCTGTAAATAAATATAATTTTATATTTAAAAACAATATTTTATTTCGATTGAATTTAAAAATTGAAGAATTTGCGTATTTTACATTGTTTATAGGCACGCACATTCTTTCTGTGTTCGGCAAGTGTGCATCGACGTTGAATTGCGTGCGTTGTTCGCCAGATGGCGTTTTCGTCTGCAACGCACAAAAGTGCGGCAAGTGTGTTTGGGGCATTAGCAGCCGATTTTACATGAAGTATGTGTAGGGTCCTGAAAAGCAAAAAGCAGAAAACATGTTTTTCGGAGCCCCAAAACTTTTGAAAATGTTTAAAAACTCTGGTTTTGCTCCATGTTTATGGATAGTCTGGACCCACCTTAACACTGTTGGTATACATGTTTTGCACACAGTTTGATTGTTTAAGAACATTTTTTATAATTTTTTAACACAAAACTCCATACATGTTTTCGGATAGCATGTAGGTCTATACAATTATAATCAAACAATATTTGCGACACAGCGAAAAAATTAGTATCGGCACTACGTGACTCGGCACATCAACCCTTAATTATAGTTTTATGTAAATGGAGTGATTTTGTAGCTATTGTAGACGTGTTACTTACTCTTAGGCTTAGTTGTAAACGCCGAGTCGGCATATTATTATTAGTAACATAACAATACGGTAAGCTAAACATGTTGTGATTTTTAACTTTAAGCATGCATGCAACAGAACAGTAGTGGAGCACGTCCTTAAGGAACGAGTGCCAAGTTGACAGTGGCTCGACGGTAGAATAACATAATGCAAACCGGTTCAACACTTAGCTCTCCAGGCTATGCGTAGTTAACAGGCAAGCCAACTAGGTGAACTGGTGAAAAGTAGTCCCAGTTCAGCTCCTCTGGCGGGAATTTGTGTGGTGGTTTATATGTTGGCGACCTGATAGGTCAGCCAGAAAGCTGGTATGTTGTTATTGATGTTAGAAAGTAAAAAAGGTATTAATTCCATCTGGGTGATGAGGGGAAGAGGGGACGAACTCGCTTTTGTCCTTTTGTGGCTGCTATGAGGTGGTTGAGGCATGTGTATAGAAGGGGATGCCAGTCCAAGGTCACATAAGGGGCGTGTATTTAGTGGTGATATGTTGATGTAGCCAATTTTGGCACATGTTGTGTGAGGGGATGATCAGACTGACGTATGGCTGTAGTACTACACACGTATGTTGGCGCGCTTTTGTCGATTTTTCGTTTTTTTGGACTGTGCTTATGTTGGTGCGCTTTAGTCGGGTCACGGGCTGTAGCATTTTAGTGTTTAGAAGTTTATAGGGGCGGGGATGTGTTCATTTTGTCTTTGATGGAATATTGAAGTCGTTTGTAGGCCGTTACTAATGTTTTATTTTTGATATCTTTAATGGTTTCTATCGAGTTGGTAGCAATACAGTATTAAATTATTCACAAGTAGGTGGCAAACCCTAATCTCATGCAAAGTAGTTTCCTTGAGACTGTAAGGACCCAAGGAGGCTTGGGCATAAAAATCATCGTTAAATTTGGTTTCCGATAAGTTAGGACTATCAACAAGAACCACAATAAAACAGCACAAAGAGCAAATAAAATTATTTTAATTCTAGTTGCTACTCCTCTATGATATATGAAAGGAGTCCAACAAAGTTAAAATCTTCAAATATTACAAATGTAGTTAAAAAAAAATTATCTCCAAAGTATTTTCCTTGATCCAAAGTCAGACAAATCCAGTTCACTTGGAGATCATCGATTGTTCGGATATTACACACTGTCAAATCAAAAGTCACTCGAGGAACAGAAGAATCACACTTTCTTAATAGGATCTGGTGCACTAAGAAGTCGACAGAAAGTGGCAAACAAATATAAATTCAATTTCAGGATAGCAGATCTGGGTTTTGACCCCATGATCCGGGTTTTGACCCCATGGCTCAACTTTCCAGATATTTTATTTGCATTTTGGCACAAAATTACAAAATATGCTCCCTATGTTATATTTTGAAATAATATTTGCCCCCACTAGCTGAGCACCTCTTAGCGCCCTCTACCGCAAGAATCTCTAGTCGAGTTTCTTGGGAGATTTAATGGCAGTCGTCTTTTTGACCAAGTACGACCTGTAGAAAAAGTTGAGGAAGAGGGCGAAATAAGCCCCATAGATGGACATGGCGATGGTGATGGCCTCGTCACGCACACAACAGCCAATTTCTGGCTTAGATTTCATACGGTAAGCGTATAAGGTGATGAACACTCCAAACATCATCTGTACCAGTTGCATAATAGTGATACTCACGTTGACCACCTTCGGCAACCGGATGTTGAGGGCCTTGAGGGCGAAGTAAGAGTACATGATGGAGTGCACAAAGTAGTTGATCGTCAAGAAGTAGACCTGGATGAGGGATACGTAAGGGCTGGTGGACCACACAAAAAACAAGACTGTGGCGTGGTGGAACCAATGCAGGAAGTTGAGTCGTGACTTCCTGGCCACGATGAAAGCGGTGTCACCCAGCTCCACCACCTTGGAGATGTGAAAGAACAGTATGTGAACGTAGTTGGCTTGGTTGTACTCCACTGAGCTGCCTCCGCAAGTTGTCTCGTGGAAGCCGACGTGACCTAGCTGGTACAGGAGTGCTGGTACGAGACGGTACCCTTCCAAGATGCTGAAGACGGCGAGGAAAAAGTTCCACGCGAAAAGAGCTCTTTGCGCACGGATGGGCTGCTTGTCTTTCATGTAGCGCTGACCAAGGTAGATGGCCACCAGATAGAGGACGATGAAAACCTGGCAGAGTTTCCAGTTCGACTCCATCCAACTGACGAATCCGCAGATGTCGAAATTTTTCTCCATGTCCAAGAGGTAGCGGTCGTAAGTCGGGTCCGATAATACGTACGGGCAATTTTCTACGGAAAAGCAAACTGCGGTGGTTGAGGCGTTGGAGATGGACATTGTTGCAAGATCCTCTTGGGTTCACAACTGGAGGATGATGTGAACAACTGATCAAGCTGATGGTGGTTGTGAAAAGGAATTTTTCATTCTCAGCTAACTTTATATACATTTAGATTGGATCTGGTGATCGCACTTGTGAACGTCATGTTGGTCTGTCGTTGGGGGTTTTTACCACCTACCTCAGTGTCTGAAAGGGTTGACATCCTGCATAACAATACCCGATGAAGATTTGACCTTGACCACTCTCGCTTTTTGTGCAAACGATGGATGTCCTCTTGGTTCTGAACACCAACTCCGTGGAACACCTTGTGAGCAAAACGTGGTGACAATGGTTTGTCTCATGACTAAATCATGGTTTGGAAGTCTGGCAACTACTACGAAACAATATCTGAATTTAGTTAAGGGGAGATCCATAATTTATGTCACACATTACCAAACCACCCCCCACCTCTTGGTCACAATTGTCACAAATTTCACTACACCCCATCCATAATGATGTCACAACCCGTCAATCTCCCCCTCCTCCTTCCCAATTATTTTTCAATAATTCTTTAAGTCACTACAGGAACCAAATCTGTTTTCCCGACTGCTATTCAAAATTTCAAATGTTAAAATAAAAAAAAAATTTTACCTCATATTTTTTACCGTTTGAAATAAATTTTGATTGTGTGATGTCACATTATCCCCCCACCCCATGGTCACAATTGTCACAAAAAACAAACAACCCACCCACACTCCTTAGGTGTGACATAATTTTTGAATGAAATAATACTTTTTATCCCGTTTTACAGGATATACTGAGATATCTCTGAATAATTAGCATGTGAAGCAAAAAAAAAAAAAAAAAAAACTACTGGACACAAGTTGTTGGATTTGAAGAAGGATGTTGGAACAACATTATGTTTCTCCACTGTGGGAGACATGGAATCCCGGTTATAAAAAACCAAATATGTGCCATGTATGGTTAATTCCAAATATGGCTAGATCAGAAATTGAACACGTCTGGTCATATATGTCCATAAATGTCCGGATGAGTCCATAAATGGCCAGATGAGTTCATAAATGGCCAGATGAGTCCATAAATGGCTTGTTGAGTCCATAAATGGCCGGATGAGTCCATAAATGGCCGGATGTGTCCGTAAATGGCCGGATGGGTCCATAAATGCACGGAGGAGTCCATAAATGGCCGGATGAGTCCACAAATGGCCGGATGAGTTCATAAATGGCGAGATGAGTTCAAAAATGGCCGGATGAGTCCATAAACGCCTGGATGTGTCCATAAACGGCCGGATGGGTCCATAAACGGCCGGATGAATCCATAAATGGCCGGATGAGTCCATAAATGGCCAGATGGGTCCATAAAGAGACTGATGAGCCCATAAATGGCCGGATGAGTCCATAAATGGCCGGATGGGTCCGTAAATGGCCGGATAAGTACATAATTGGACGGATGAGTCCATAAATGGCCGCATGGGTCCGTAAATGGCCGGATAAGTACTTAATTGGACGGATGAGTCCATAAATGGCAGATACGTGGCTATATGTACTTGGCCCATCAACGGTTAAATATGGCCCATTCATAGATGTACATGACCCATGCATGTCCATATAAAACTTTTCCACCCGGTATATGTTAACATGTCCACATCAAAAAAATTACTGGATCAAACCTCATATTGCATAATTGGTGAGTTGGCCCTGACGCCAACAAATCTTTGGGCTCTTTTTTTGGCTGGAATAATGGAATTACAAAACTTGTACAGATTAAATGTGTCCCGTAAATGATAAAGCCAATGCTGAAACCAAAATAAAGGGCTTGAAAATTCAGTTTTAGTTTTAGTTGCGATGGAACTTCCTCGAGAAAGTCCAGATTTAGTAGAAAGAGTAATTAAGGTGGCACCATGAGGCTCAGCTCATCTCGCCACAAGAGTGAGGCTGTTGGTCAAATGCGGGTGGACTGCAGGAGTTACAGGGAGTTGGGCTGTTGCATAAATGCCAGCAATGCGGTAAACCAGCCAAATAACTGGTAGGTTATTATTAATATTAGAAAGGAGATGTGGAATTAATTCAGATGCTATGATGGGGGAGAGGCGATGATCGTGCCTTGGTCAAGGATATGAGGGTGTTGGGGCATGCGTATAGGAGATGATGCCAAGCGTGCGGTCTGGTTTCGCATAAGGCACAGGGATTTTGAGGGGTAATGTGGATGTAACCATATTTTGAGCAGGCGTCATAGGGATTAATACGTAGTTGAAGGGAGATTTTTTTTAGGAAAAAGGGGATATGGAGACTAAGATAAGATTGAAGCTGGTGGGGTATTTCTGCGATTGCGGCTTGGAAGCTTGATAAAGGGGCCGTCATGGTCTTGCTTTTCAGGGTAAGGTTTACTTTTTTAGGGGCCGTGATCATGCCTTGGTCAAGGATATGAGGGGGTTGGGGTTTGTGTAGCTGTAGGAGATGATGCCAATCGTGAGGTCTGGTCTCGCATAAGGAACAGGGATTTTGAGGGGTAATGTGGATGTAACCATATTTTAAGCAAGCATTATAGGGGTTAATAGTTGAAGGGAGAATTATTTCAAGAAAAAGGGGATATTGAGTTTAAGATAATGTTGAATTTGGTAGGGTATAGAGTGAAGGAGTGAAGGCTGATGCCATGATTTAATCCGTTGATCGAAACTTGGAAGCGTGATAATTTTTGATGATTTCTTGGATTTTAGTAGGCAATGTTGTTGATTTGATGACAGTTGGAAAATGAAGGTTGGACTAACATTGACAAGTGATTAATTTGCTAATTTTAGTTTAGCTACATGTATTTACTGCCAAAAAACCCAGTCTTATCAAATTTACATAAAAACCTTGATGTAATGAATGTAAATTACTGTAATGCCTGTGACAATATTTTCTATAATTTTATTGAATGATTTGGCAGAAATTCTATTTGTCATTATGCTTCCTGTCTTTGTAATTGAAGAGTATTTTTAATTCCTGACGTCATATACAAACGTGAGAAGGTTTATCAACCAATACCAGTAATGGATTAGCTCTCTTCATACAACTTCTTATTTTAATTTCTTAATATTATTTCTTATATAAATAATACATGTACAGTAGCTTATGAAGGGTTTTCCCCTCGACAGACCATTTATAGTGACAAAGAAATCATGTAGTTTGTATTAATTATAACAGGAACTGCTCACCAGTTACTAATTCAATGCACTGATGAGCAAAATTATTCTTTAAATAGTTGTGGTAACAGCAGGTCCTCATTTCTATCATTAAAATAAATGAAATGATCAAAAAATGAATAAATAAAATTTGCAAGACTATGCACATTATGGCAGGAGGCCTGAGGAGGTCAACAATTAGACAGAAATGGGACAGAATTGGTTAATTTTGGTTATTACCAATTAACCAATTTCCTGTACAGACGTCAGACAATGGCGGCTATGATCAAACGAGGGGAGATTTAACCAATTTCCTGTACTGACAATGCTGGTCATCCAAATGTACAGTTGGTGCTAATCCCAAGGTTCACTTAACGATCATATCCTGTCAGCCCTTGGGATGACCATGCACCATGGGTATATAAGGACCCAGCATCGATCTCTGGAAACATCAGTCAGTCTGAGACTCCAGAGCTGTACAAGTACTTGTATTGCTATGCCTTGTTACAAAAACTTGGAAATAAAGAACTTAGTCTTTTTAAAACTAAAATGTGTATAACGTAAAGACGTACTTTTTGGTAGTGAAATCCCATTTTTCCTTTCCATATTAATGTGTTTCATCAGATTTCCACCATTTTACGCAAACAAATGTGGGGACACGAGTGTCAAACTTTTTACACTTTCAAATTTTAAATTTTTGGCAATGTCCCATTCCTACCTACTCTTCCCTGTTAATACTAATCACACATAAATGATAACATTTCATAGAAATTGTTGGTGAAGCAAACCAAGGCCTTTGATTCATTCTATGCGTATTTTGAGAATGTGTGGAAAATGTAAAGAAAATTGGTTATGCAACTCTGGTTCGCTCTATATTGGAATATTGCGCTCCTATTTGGAGCCCTTACAGGATAGTTCGTATTCAGGATATTAAGTTGGTCCAGCATAAGGCAGAAAGCGAAGGCTGCAGCAGAAAATAAACTGACAGGCTGGCGTATCACATCGCCACCATACTAGCTACAAGCAGGTTAATTCATGCTTGCCTCTCGATCCTATAAGATGCTGGGTTAGCTTCCAGGTCGAGTTCGGTAGGAATTTATACGGATGGGAGAAACTCAAAGTGGCAGCTCTTTCGGGTGAATGTTTAAACCGAAGTCCGGTGTTGGTTGTTGCACGTTAGAGACTCCTCGAGCGGAGGTGGAAGACCCCCCCTCATAGGTGAAATCCCCATGGAGGTGATGTAGGCTCATCCCATGGCGTCGGTGTTCAGCCATAGTTTCAGAAAGAGGTTAACTTTAAAATTAAACAAACAAACAAACAGCATGCTGCAGCTTTGCAGTAGACAACCCAACCTCAATGGACATGCCACATCAACCGTGAGATGAGCTGAGCCTCATGGTGCCATCTTAATTCGCTTTGTATTAATGCCCAAGAACCACTCTAGGAGTAGACATAACCACTCAAATCCTTTGACCTTGGCTTTGTGTCAAGACGGATGCTTACTATTGGTCCTTCTTTTTGTGTGCGATTCGGTCTTCTTGGCAAACGTCCAGATTTATTAAAAATTCAATCTAACAATAATGTCTAAGGGCCGGTTGCACCAATAAAGGTTAAGCTAAACCTGAGGTTAACAGTGAGTTAACTACGGAAAAGCATTGCACCAAAGGAAGTTAACAATTGACCATTGGTTAACTTGAGGAAAAGTTAACCCAGCTACTAGGCAGGGTTAACTTAAGGTTTACAATAAAAATGGAGGTCGAGTAAGGTGAAGATATGCTGTTTATGGACTTCATGGTTGATGTCTACCAATCTACAAAGCATGTGACATTAGGGGCCGTCCATAAATGACGTCACGCACTAAGGGGGGAAGGGAGTCCACACATTTGTGACAAGGGGGAGGGGGTGTTTAAGAAATGTGACGTCACGTCAAAAATTAAAATCCATTTTTTTGATTTATTTAATGATAATGTAACCGTTTTCATTTTGTGGCATGCATATTATTGATTGTTATGATTCTAT
>JAQGAE010006548.1:0-10018 GCA_034696685.1 Julus scandinavius
ACCAAGGCTTACAAGTGGTTCGTTGACCCCAGTGCAATTAGGGAAGTATTATCCCCGAAGGACTGGGGATCTTTCAAGTACTCAGTTTGTGAGATATTCGCGTTGGCTCACTTTCATTTGACTGGCCCTTGTACTTCACATTTTACCAAAATATATTGTTATACTCTTTGTATCTTCTCGCTACAAACGTTGGTAATAAAATAGACAAGTTTCGATTTAAAATGTCGCTTTTATTATACTATGTATATTCAGCGCTTAAGACTTGTTCACCAGGTGTTTCGAACTTGTCCCTGACAGGTAAAGGAATTAGTGTGCCACTCATTGGTCCGTCCCCTGATAAAACTCTGCTGCTCGGTTTGGAATTCCTATAGTTGAAATTATAAATGGAATTAGAGAATTGGAGCGGGTACAACTAGGGGCGGTCAGATTTGTAACTAGACAAGCGTGATGAGTCTCTCGGATGTTCCAAACTCAAGGATGGGATTCTTTAAGGACCAGGTGGGAAACCCAATGCTTGGGTCTCTTTGTGCGTTTTAACTTAACATGCAACTCAAGTCTGGTGGAGGAAATTTTAAAATTCGAGCTCATTGGGACCCATACTTTTGGTTTTTCATTCCATGTACAGTTCCCATGTGGAATTCTCTATCAAAGGGCGATCCCAAGCTTGCAGAAATTCTCTTCTACAATAAAGGTTCATTGGCCCAAGAATGACCTAATATGTGCTACAACTTATACTTGTGTTTGTTCATACCCAATGTAACCTTCTGTACTATTGTTCTGAATTGAATTGAATGTTAAATAAAAATTTTAGTATACAATGTTATTTATATTTGCTGTATGTCGTTCAGCAGACCATGGATGCATGCCACATAAAATTTCTCGAAAAACTTAACATTTGATTTAACAATCTCGGGATTATTTTTCTTACTTCGTAATTTTATTATTTTTAAATATATATTGATAATACACACAACTTGTGGTGGAATGGCAATGTTTGCAAATATGCATATAGTATGAATATTTGAATTCCTGAAATCTTAGTCATAATGCAGATTTTGAAAGTCTTCCTATTAAATACATTTTGAGTGAAAATTAAAAACCCAATTGAAGTTTCACAGAAATTGACGTGCAGTGGTCATTTTGCCATCATCAATTTTTAATTTCTTTTTTATAGGCGAAATTAATTTTACATACGCTTTTTGGATCAAATAAAATACAATTTATTTACATTCTAGCAAATATTTACAAATCAAAATACAGCATACACACATATTTTCATTCTTAAACTCCTAACATCAATACGAGATCAATTGGCTTTCTTCTTAATGGCAGTAGAAGTTCTAAATGTGAAAATGCATCACACAGGAACAATAAACAATTAATGACGGCAAGTATCTGAAAAATATAAAAAAAATGGTTGTTAAATTTGAACACAATTTCATCATGAAACAAGCAAGTTACATAGCGCAGAATTGGTAATTACCCCTAAAAACCGTGCTAAAATAAGGCAGGTTTCATCGTTTTTACAGGCTTGATCCAAAGATAAAAAGATCATCGACAATCCCAAATAAAAAATGCTACCAACAAAATTCAAAGCGACTTCCTATATTAAATAAAAAAACGAATACGTTAGTATATACATGATGGTAAATTGCACGATAATGATAAATTATTTACTGACATCACCTATAGATAGTATTTTGAGTGAATAATAAGCAAACGCTTAAATAAGGTTTTACATGAAAGTTGACAATTTTAAATTTTGTCAATACTTGTTCATTTGCATAAGTACCTACTTGTAATCTATTTATGCAAATACCCAAATAAAATAAAGATTTCTATACTCACCAAACATGTTCTTCGTTCCTGATTAGATGCAAACAAGTTCGTAAAAAAAATGCTGGAACAAATAATAATAAATGTTCCATTCTCGTTAAAGGCCAACTCTGGTATCTTCTGATAACTGGAACCTAACTTGACTACTAGAGCCATGCACGCTATGGTAAAAATCTGTAACAAAAATATTGAAAATACATACATTGGATTTTGAAATCAATTATACTGTAGTTGTTTATTATAGCGTGATCTTTTAAAACTGTTACATTACTTACGATTTTAGTAATCTTCAAAGGTCCAATTGGTTTATTCAACGATGAACATTCCATTTCCATTCTATAAAGACAAAAAATATGAAATTATAATGCGAAAAATGTGCTTATAATAAACCGTGGCGGCCGTAGCTTTAGCTTTTGCCGCCCATACATACACAAAAAAATTACAACAGATTATGAATTTTTAATAAAGAAAAACCGTGTTTTCAATTTGAAGAAAAATCGTGTTATTGCAGGAAAATCAGATTTGCAGATCACATTTTTCCGTGAAAAAAAAGAAGTTGCGTTTTTACCCTAAAAGCATCGTATATTTACTGCAGGAATATCCGATTTTTCGTTGAAAATAAATGCATTTTTACACCAGAAAAAAATCGTGTTTTACCTGAAATAAAATTGCACTTTTACTTCAAAAAAATCGTATTTTTATTAATTTACTTAAGCCGGCTCTCCACCAAGACGTACATGTACGTTTATACAAGCATTTACACACATAGGCCAAAAAAGTTTGCCCTCCAGGTTTGTTTCAGCCGACATTTTTTAAATATATGTAAATTTGTGTAAATATCAAAATTGTGCAGCTATTAAATACATTTAATAGCTGCACAATTTTGATATTTACATATATTTAAAAAATGCCTGCTGAAACTTTCACCATAAGAAAGCTACGGCGCTGCTTAATGAGGGTCATCCATACTTTGTCTGCTGCAGCTAACCCCTTTTTTGCTTATAACGCGAGTTTTTGTTGCTTAAATTTTGTGTTTTTTGGCTTTTCCCACTGTTGTTCTTCCGTTTATGCTTTTTGGCAGCGTTTTATTTACAAAATCCGTTTTGAATCAATCCGTTGGAATCAATTTGGGGTCAAAATTTTAAAAACGTTGTATCTCCTCTAATTATATATCGCTTGATTTGTACACTTTTTGGGTTTTTTAGTACTCTTCCTTAATCTGAAGTAAAAAATTCGATTTTCCAAAGGGATTTTTCCAGAAACTGAAATGCAAAACCAATGGTTTTTGCAGTTTTTTTGAACATTGCTTTTTGAAACTTGAATTGTTTATTGTTCATTATGAACAGTAGCTAATTTAACGTCGAAAGATTTCGGAGGGAAGGGGGTTTCTTCCCCCCACCGTATATACGGCCTTGCATGTTTAGTGCAATTTAACTTCAATTTAATTGTCACAATTTAAACAATTTTTACGCCTGGATGTCTCTTGCAAAAAAATGCCGCCCCCAAAAGTGTAGATTCATGTCCTCCCCCCCGTCCCTTGCTACGCCGCTGATAATAAATAAAGTTTGTTAAAACTGAAACTTACCTTTAGTTTGCTGTATTTCGGTTTAGAAATTCCAGATATGCTGCAACTTTTCTCTCCTAAATCAGTGTCCTTACTTGGCTGCTGAAAACTGGCGTGGTGAATGTTCGCTGACGTTGTCTTTCAGTAGCTGCTTGCAAAGGTTTGAATGTGGCCTGGTTTGCTCCAGTCCTTTTATACGCAGCATGGACCACCGAAAAAGCTAATCCAGGCTCGGGGCCTTAATTTAACAAAGGGGATCCGGGATAAACCTATGCCTGCACTGCAGTACTCCTGATTCTACCATCACGTTCCATACCTAGTGGGCTGGTCATAAAGCAAATTTAATTTAAAACTGACGGGCTGGGCAGCGGAAGTTTGAGGCAGCGTCTAGCAGTAAACTGAGAAAATAGTTTTTTTTCTAAGTTTCATATATAAAAACTTCTATACTCCCAATATATGTATATCATGCATAAACTAATGTAACGTTGTAATTCGTGTAATATCATAAAGCAGAGTATTTACCGCAGATTCTCTCATTAATTTAGAAATTTTGTTTTGTTATTATTCTTAACATTTTTAAATACAGTGAAACCTCGGTTTACGAACTTAATCCGTTCCCTGACCATGTTCGTGAACTGAAACGTTCGTGATCCAAATCAATTTTTTCCATTGCAATTAATGTAAATCCAATGCATGCGTTCTTTGTCCTAGATTTTTTTTAATGTTATGGCTTTATGTGTGGAAATAATACAGAAAGAAAATATTAGTACTAGTATTAAAAGAAAGCAGTTTAATAAGTACATCCGGCCATGATTTCCACCATTATAGAAAATATAAATACGTACACCCACGTGTAAGGCCGTATGTGATCACATTTCGGGGGGATAAAACATTTCGGAAGGGGGGAGGGGGTATGGTCCAAAAATCGAGGAAAATTGGCGGATTTGGGTTGAAATGTGTAAAATTAATGGATTTCGGGGGGGGGGACAACGGGGAGAATCTATCCCCAATATCCCCCCCCCCATATATACGGCCTTGCCCACGTGGTATCGTTATGCTGACGTTGATGTGAATGAAGTTCATTTGCAGATTCTGTTTAAGAAATTTACTTGTTGAAATTTGTGAAATTTTGTGAAACCTTCTGAAATTTAAATTGTTTTCGTTAGGAAAATTTGTATTTATATTCTCTTTTTCTATGTCAATTGTTTGTCATCCATTGCATCTGCAATTGGCGTGGATAAAACAAGTGATGAACTTTTTCCACATTTGCACTGTAGACTATATTCTTGAAACTAATATCGATTTTAATTGAAATCCTTGGAAATTCTAACACATTTTTGATGTTTCTTGTATTTAGTAAAACTTATTCGTAACAAAGATGTTCTGCTGGAGCTAATAAAACAATTGCAGAAACTCTTGACTTTTGATTGGTGGTCCAGAGAAATGTGTTCGTGAATTGAAGCATCGTTCATTTAGGGAAACAACAAATGGCGTTCGAAGACCGATATGTCGTAGACAAACATTCGTAAACCGAGGTTTCATTGTAGTGTCAAGGCTCGGGAAAATGTGACTAATTTCTGTATTTTCGCCTCAAAACTTAATTATTCGCACATCTGGAAGTACGAATAATGTAATTTTTACATGGAAATTACATTAATTCATTTTAAAAGCCCTCAACGAAGTGATCAAGAATTTACTAATCAACTTCTCGGCTCCTTCATAAAAATGGAAAGATACCACTGCCTATCTTATAATAACTGTTCATATTTGTTAAAAAAAAAACATGTAATCACACGCGCATAGTTTTGATACAATTATTTCTTCTAATTTAGTATTTTTTTCACTAAAAGTAATGTATTTACTCAATTACTAATTTTTTTGGTTTTTATAAATGCTAAAAATAATTCACGTTTCTAAACACGCTAAATGTGGCATTGACTAATCTTTAAATGCAATTAAGTTTGTCAAAAGAATTTAAAAGCTAAGACCCCCTCAATCACATTGTATATGACACTTATCTCTATACAGCAAAAAAATTTCAGCAGGACCTGAATTAGTCATGCAAAACCACGGCTTAGGCATAGATAATTTAAAGAAAATTCCATATATAGCATTGGGCTCAGAACTCTTCAATATAGTACAAAGGGTATTAGTAACGTGGATGACCCCGGATATGTGGCCGATATTTAAATAGACTGCATTTGACACTCCCAAAGGTGAAGTTTAAGGACCATTTAAGAACCATTAATGTTCAATGAAATACTCCTACTTCATATTGCCAGGAATATGTATTCGAACATTGATATTAATCAAGTTTTTTGATTGGGAAATGAGATGAGTCTTAGGGAAACATTAAGTTAAATTGTCCAACAAACAAACCGAAATCGAATATTTTTAAAAACAGTCAAAGCACGTGGGGAAAAATGACTCCTTTCACGTTACTCATAAAGTGAGTACGCACCTAAAAAATAAAAACAAGAAACATAAACACAAGTTCTGCAAACGCATTTGTCTAACATTTTTCGAGGAATAGAAATGCATGGTTGCAATAAAACTGCAGAAACACACGCAGTTTTTGCACCATAAAAACATTACCATCAAAACAAAGTGGAGCATTGAGAACCACGTGCTTTCTATATATAGCAGCCCACGTGGTGGAAACTAGCTTTTTTCACATGTTTCGGAATCAGATTTTTCTTTGGTGCATACCGGGTTATACATATAATTCCATACATTTTACATCTTGTATGCATGGGTTCCATAGTGGCGACATTTTTACAGTTCCACTTCCACCTTTGTTATAATCGAAATTGCTTTTTAATAAAATGATCATATGTATAAAATAATAACAATTCATTTTTCGGGCAAAGTAAGTTTATTTTATTTACATTCTATAGCTGATAGTCAAATCAAAATACTGTACACACATTTTCATCTTCTTACATTCGGTTTCACCGTTATTATGATATCAATTGGCTTTTTTCTGAATGATAGAAATTCCAAAAGTAAAATAGCATCCAATGTGTACAATGTAAAATTAACGACGGTAAGTCCCTGAAAAATAATAAACAAACGGTTGTTAAATTTTAATACAATTTCATCATGAAACAAGGGTGTCAAAATTACTAATTACCCCTGAAATGCGTTCGAAAAGTAGGCAGGCGTCATCCCTTTTACAGGCTTCATCAAACGTTAACGAGATTATCGCCATTGCAAAATAAAACATACCGGCAGCGAAATTCAAAGCGATTTCCTAATAAATAATAAAAAAACACATTGATTCGTTAGGCTGTTTAAATGTGGTTTTACATTAAGTTGGCAATTTTTAATTTTGTCACAATACATATAGGCGATATTAAAGCTGATCATGTAGAAATAATAATAATTGTTGTATATGTTTTAAAATTTCTGTACTTACCAAATATGGCGTTAGTTTCTGTTTAGGGGCAAACAAGTTCGTCAGAACAATGCACGAACTAATTATAATCGATGATCCATAAGCTATAAAGGCAAGATCTGGTAGGTGTTGATAACTATAACCAACCTTCACTACTAAAACAATGCATGCTATCCCAATTATCTGGAGAAAAAAATATTGAAAATACATACATTGGATATTGAAATAGATTAGCTGTTAAAATGTCGTGATCTTTGAAAATAGTTATATTGTATATATACTTACGATTTCGGGAAATTTCAGTGCCCCACCTGGTTTTTTCAACCACGACCACTGCATTGCGATTCTGTAAATTGTTTAAAAAACAAAAATGTGAATTTATAATACACAAATATTGCTTATAATAAATACGTGCAGTTTGTTGAAACTTGGAATATATTTGTGGAATATATTGGAATATATATAATGTATATACCTAGTTCGTTGTATTATGGTTTCGAAACCCCAAATATGTGCTGTAGTTGCTTACTCCTAAATCCTTACTTGGCTGCAGAAAACTGGCGTTGTGAACTTTCTGTAACGTTCTATTCCCCAGCTTGCAAAGGTGTAAAATGCTGCTTTGAATGTGGCCCAAGTTGGTCTTAATTTAAGAACTGTTTTAAGCTGCATGGACCAATCCAGGTTAATCCAGGCAGCAGGCTTCGGGCCTTAATTAAAAAAAGGTAAACCATGCAGTTTACACTTCCCTGCAGTACTCCACATTCGCCTTCCACTTTCCGTTTCCGGTCATGAAAGCAAATGTCATTCGGTGGACAGAAAAAGTTTGTGGAATTTCATTATTCCAGATCTGAAAGTATTTACTTATCTTTATAAATGGAAACAAGCCTTGTTTTTTAAAAATAAAATTTACCATGCTATTGCTGATTATCAATCCGAGTTAAGATGCCGTTTGAAAGCGACGAAAGAAGAAAAAATAACTATAGATTCTTTACACCAATGCCTAAATCTGATAACTATATAAGTATGGTAAAAAAACTTTTAGACACTTACTTTTGTCATAATTATATATTTTTTATTAAGGCAATTTTTAATGTTTCTCTTAAAAAGGGTATACACAACAGCAACAAAAAAGCACTAAATATAAACACAAATTCTGCAAACGTACATGTCAAAACTATTTTGTAGAACATTTTTCGGCTGGCAACGAACCTGCAAAAACACAGTGTATGCACCGAAAAAAAAACATTCCGAGAAACAAGGTGGAGCATTTCACCGCGTGCTTGCTATAGCAAAACACGTGGTGAATATACACGTTTTTCCATGTTTGCTAGCTTTCGTGCATGCCGATCTATCAAGGCCGATTATATGGGGGGATATTGGGGATAGATTTCCTTCCCCCCCCCGAAATCCAATAATTTTACAAATTTCAACCAGAATCAGCCAATTTTTAACCTGAATCCGTCAATTTTGCGCGAT
The DNA here is from genome assembly GCA_034696685.1 of Julus scandinavius. Classification (NCBI taxonomy): domain Eukaryota; kingdom Metazoa; phylum Arthropoda; class Diplopoda; order Julida; family Julidae; genus Julus; species Julus scandinavius. Next base: position 8,274 of record JAQGAE010006548.1, read on the forward strand.
TTTTGGACCATATCCCCCCTTTCCCCGAAATGTTTTATCCCCCTTCCCCCCCGAAATGTGATCACATATACGGCCTTGCGATCTATATATAATCCCATACATTTTTTTCCATGCACCGGTTCCAAATTTGAGACATTTTTACGGTTCTATTTCAACAGTTGCACGTCCCATAAGTTTAAAGTACTCAAATTCCACCTCTGTTATATTCGAAATCGCTTTTTAATAAAATAGTTACATTTCATTTTTTGGGCAAAGTAAAAAATATTTACATTCTAGCTAACATATAAAGCAAAATACTATACACACACATTTTCATTCTTAAACTCCCATCATCACACCGTTGTAATACCATATGCTTTTCTTCTTATTGCTGGTAAAAGTTCTAAAAGTAAAGCTGCATCGAACAAGTACAACATACAATTTAAGAAGGAAAGAAACTGAAAAAAACCGAAAAAAGCTGTTGGTTCAAGTAGATCACCATTCCAGGAGATTACCGGCACTACAAAATAAATTATGCTTCCAACTAAATTCAAAGCGATTTCCTGTTAAATAAAAAAAAGATTTGTTAGTAGAGTATGTGCATGGAATTTCACGATAAGGATAAAATATTCACTGACCCTTATCATTTTGAGTGAACAATAAGCAAACGCGCTGAGGTTTTACATTGAATTTGACAGTATTTTGACCACATTAAATACATTCCAAAGTATACTTGGGAATATATAGAGCAGATATATAGGTTTTAAATATATTATAAGTACTTTAAGTGATGATCGAAACTAGAATGAACAATGTTTTACAAAAAAATTTAAATTAAATATTAGTTCCACATGATATCATATCACATATCACTTCACCTATATATATATATGTAATTGTTATACAAGTACAACATTTTGTTTAAACGCTCAAAGAAAATTAACATTTCTATATTTATATACTCACTAAATATGGCATGCGTTCATCTTTAGATGCATTCAAGTTCGTCAAAAAAATACAGGAACTTGTAATAATCGTTGAACCAAATGCGACAAATGCCATCTCTGGTAGCTTTTCCAAACCAGAATCAAACTTCAAAGTCTTCAATACTATAACCATGCACATAATGCCAATAATCTGTAAAAAAAATATTGATAATATATACATTTGATTATAAAATAAATTGGCTGTGATCTTTAAAAATTGTTATATTGTATACTTACGATTTCGGGTAATTTACCCTGTCCTCTTTGTTCTTTCAACGATGAACAATCCATTGCCATTCTGTAAATTGTTTAAAAAACATAAAAATGTGAAATTACAACGCGAAAAATGTGCTCATGATACAGTTTGTTGAAACTTGAACTGCATTTGTATATATACATACCTTAAGTTCGATGTATTATGGTTTTTAAATTCCTGGTATACTATAACTGTTCACGTTGGAAATTTTCTGTAACGTTCGACTTCTTCCAAAGTGTAAATGCTGCTTTGAATGTGCCCTGAGTTGGTTTTATTTAAAGAACTCTTTTTATGACACATTGGACAGTGGACCAACCAAAAGGTTAATCCAGGCTCCTGGTCTTAATTTAACAAAGAAGAAACCAGTATGCTCCTGATTCAACTTCCATGTTCCATAGCCAGTCATAGAAGTGCATGTCATTTAAAACTGTTGGGCGGGGCAGCAGAAGTTTAAGCTGGATCACAACCCTATCACTTTCAATGGGTGAAATTTTAAAACACAATTCCAGCCAAACCAAAAGAGA
>JAQGAE010006549.1:0-10018 GCA_034696685.1 Julus scandinavius
CATATTTGACCCTTGATTCTTATAAGAGCCATAGTTGGCCCTTGATTCTTATAAGGGCCATAGTTGGCCCTTGATTCTTATAAGGGCCATAGTTGGCCCTTGATTCTTATAAGGGCCATAGTTGGCCCTTGATTATTATAAGGGCTTTTTTTACCCTTGATTCTTATAAGGGTCATAGTTGGCCCTTGATTCTTATAAGGGCCATAGTTGGCCCTTGATTCTTTTATGGGCCATATTTGACCCTTGATGCTTATAAGGGCCATATTTGACCCTTGATTCTTATAAGGGCCATGTAATATATTACATGTATGGATCACATAAATCTGCAATGGTCTACATATTGTCAAGTTATAACCTGGTTAGAAAATCTGTATACTGATATGTAGGGGTCATTTGTGACCATATTGTGACCATGTAAAATTTCATTAAAATTCATTAAAATCACATTTTTTATAGGTCTGGAATGGAATCACACGGATATTTACAGAAATTATGTAAATAACACTTTCATTTTAAATTGTTTTTTTTTGCATAATCACAATAATATTAAATTGTATTTAATATATATATAATTTTATTTATATATAATAATTAATTTGCCCATATTTTTAGGATCCGGACGCAAGTTTTGACGTGAATGGTAACGATTCGGATCCATTTCCACGATATGATAATAGAGGTACCAATAAGTAAGTTAAATAAAAAAATATTAGAATTAATTAAAATAATTGTATTAGTTAAAATAAATATTAATTTCAGAAAATGTGCAAACAATATATTATAAATTTGAAAAACTTGCACTTTATGCTACGTAAATATATTATTTTTAAATATATAACAAATACATATTTAAGTAGTTAATAATAATATATTATACATGTGTATACTGACATATAATTATATATAAAATTAGGAAATTAAATAAATATAAAGTATGCCCACGAATTGTGTATATTTTCATATATAAAAATACAATTTGACATTAAAAATATGATACTTGGACAATATCAAAAAATATTTTTTTTATATAATGGTATCTCAATTAATTTATGAAAATAAATATTGATATCAAAATGATGAAATTGCGTAGATATCATATAGAATCTTCTTAAGTGTCATTGTTACGATTATAATGTGAGAAAACCTGGCAAAATATAAATTTAATTAAGGGAATATTATTTGATAAAATTTATTCTCTAGATATTTAGATGTTTTAATTAAAATATATATTTTTAATTTAGACACGGAACCAGATGCGCAGGCGAGGTTTCTATGATAGCAAACAACAACAAGTGCGGCGTCGGCGTGGCTTATGACGCCAAAATTGGAGGTTACTTAGATAAATTCACTCAAATTATTGACCGAATTGTGCAAGACGCCCACATCAAATTATGAGAATAACACAGGATTCACAAAATAATGAATCTTCTTACATTTCCCATGTTCACAGAAATTTACACGTTGGATGTTCTGTAAAATATTTCAAATAACATTTAAGAAACTATTTTTGTAAAATTTATAATAATCTAAAAAAACTTTCTAAAAAATTAAATAGATATTTTAAAATTTATAAAAGCTTTTCAAAAATCAAAATACACTTGAGTGCAAAAAAATCGACTCAAGTAAAGAAGTGTTTTTCTCAGCATCCAAATGTCCGATTTAAAATCGAACTTTTTTTGCACTTAAGTGTAGTATTTTTCAAAATCTATAAAATGAGCATAGTTTTTAAGAAAAGTAATAACAATAATAATAAATTTCACTTTATAAAGTGAAATACATGCAATTTAAGAAAGAACTAACCAAATAAAAAGAACTTCTTAGGAAAATTTAAATAATTCATAAATTTAAATTTCCAAAAAATTAAATTATATTAAAAATTAATAGATATTTTAAAAAGTATAAAACTTTCACAAAATCACATAATTTATAGTAAAAAACTCGAAATTGCCTGTTGCAGGTGTCCGTTTACTTGATGGACAAGTAACGGACAGAGTCGAGGCCATCTCCATTGCATTCAACTGCACCCATATTGATATATACAGCGCAAGTTGGGGACCAACTGACGATGGCGGAACCTTGGATGGACCGGGAAAGCTGACAAGGGCCGCAATACAGAAAGGCATCAATGAGGTAACCTTGAGTAAACAGCTCTTCTTATTTTGATTTGGAAGCAATGCAAGAAACTCATGAAAGTGCACAAGATCAACAATATGGTTGTGTAAATAACTGAGTAAATAGTAAGGGTCTTATCAGATATCCTTTTTATTTTGATATGGAAGCAATGCAAGAAACTCATGAAGGTGCACAAGATCAACAATATGGTTGTGCACAAGATCAACCTTGTGGTTGTGTAAATAACTGAGTAAATAGTAAGGATCTTATAAGATATCCTTTGTTATTTTTATACGGAAATGCACAAGATCAACATTGTAGTTGTGCAAACACCTAACCCAGGTAGCAAAGTTCGTCATTTATGGCTGGTTGCACCAATAAAGGTTAAGCTAAACTTAAGGTTAACCGTGAGTTAACTAGGAAAAGCATTGCACCAAAGGAAGTTAACAGTTGACCATTGGTTAACTTGAGGAAAACCAATGAGGATAACCCTGAGGTTAACTCATGGTTTTTAATAACCTTAGGTTAGCCAACCTTTATTTAACCTTTGTTGGTGCAACCGGCCCTTAGACGTCATTTTTGTTGGCTAAATAGACGTCATTTTTTACCAAACAAAATGACCAAAAAATGACGTGACAATGTCAATTCAAAATGACGTCTTTCTTGACCAAAAACTGACGTCTTTCGGACAAAAAATTTATGTCTTTTTATACCAAATTAAATTGGGGATGCTGATAATCAAAAAGTACACCCCTCTCCAACGTTTGGCGAGGGTGTCTATCTAAAATTCTCCTCCTTCCCCCCCCCCCTTCCCCCGTTTGTAGCAATCTTTCATTTATTAATTTATATATTGTTATGCCCGAAGGACCAGAGTTCCACCTCGCGACACGAAAACCAACCAGGCATGGACTAACACTTACAAAACCTTTTATTTAACTTAATAAGCCGTTCATAAACGCTGCCTGCCAACTTGCAGGATTTTAAACTCAACAAAGTAAATCAAACATAAAGAAGGAGCCCTAGCTCACGCATGTCTCTGAGGTGACCACCTTGGTCAACCTCCAAACCCGGACCTTGTCTCAGCCTTGCTGGGAAGCCCAGGCAACACAGGCCAATTAGCACATAACATTCCACACTTTGCATAACCCGCATACCAGCCGGGCCCAGCCTCAGGGACAGCCCTTGCATTCCTGGACTGTAACCTCGGGGTTCATTACACCCCCTCCCCAAGACTTGTCCATTCTGCGAACAATATAACCCAAATTTAGACAAAAAACAAAAAAAACCTACAATAACCAAATTATCATAAATAAAATAAACCAAATCTTTCCGTTTTCCCGGTCAACCCCCCCCCCTTCCCGAGGTCAGTCCCACCTGGGCTGAACCCGAGCTACACAACACATTGCATCCGAAGCCATCCCCGACAGCAATCGCAGATGCGCCCGCTCCCGTCTACGTCGCCGATCCACGGTCGAATTAAGAGCCTGACGCGGACGTGCCGGCTCCCACTTACGTCGCCGATCCACGGTCGAATTAAGAGCCTGACGCGGACGTGCCGGCTCCCACTTACGTCGCCGATCCACGGTCGAATTAAGGGCCTGTCGCGAACCCACCGCCCCATAATTGGGAACACGAAATTGTCCGGGATCTCTTGTAAATTCGCTGATCTGGGCCCCGGTCGGCTGTTGCTCTCGCTCCCATCCTGGCGCAGGCGGCAACCCGGGGCCTCCATCCACATCCGCCAACTCCTGGTCCCAATTCTCGGGCCCAGCCGGCGGAGGGTTATGGTTAGTCCTTTGCCATTGTGGACCATTCATCTCTGGGCATCTCCTGCCCCCAGGCATCTCAGGGCGTCTCCTGCCCCCACGCTGTACAGGGCGTCCAAACGGCCAACGGCCCCTCTGGCAACATTGTGACTTCTGCTTGTCCGTAGGGCCAAACATCACCTCTTCACTCAGCACGCCAAAATCCGCACCTGCCATCAACCTTGTAACGGTACGCTGGCGGGTGCTGTCCGAGAACGTGACGGTCATGGTATAGTGGAGGGAACTTGCGCTATATTTCGGTTCTTTTCTTAGCTATCTAAAATCAACAAAAACATGTGCATCATCATCACAAGAACGCCGTCAAACTCCGCCAACCCAATGTGCATCCCGTAACAACATCATTTATGCAATGCAAGAAACTAAGGAAGTGCACAAGATCAACATTGTAGTTGTGCAAACACCTAAGTAAATAGAAAGGACCTTATCAGATCTTTTATTTTAATATGGAAGCAATGCAAGAAACTCAGGATGTGCACAAGGTCAATTTTGTGCTAGTGCAAACATCAAAGGCTACAATGACACTGTTTATCTAGGACTGCTATGTCAAAGTGAAAAATAAATGGATCATTTGGGATTAATTTTTAATAAGAATAATAATGGCAAAATTGGGACCTTCACAAAACACCGGTTTTATCATTTTGCGAACGTGTTAATTCCCCGCTTTGACAGGCAAAATTGATAGTATCAATACTGAGAGGCCCTACTGATTTGTAATTATTTTCTACCACTGACAGTGTCATCTTTATGAAAACTAAAATTATCGAGAACCAGGAACCGTGGGGTCATAAACCCAATTAAACTGATGAAATACACAAGAGTTCGTTAGATTTAATAGAAGTTGCTCTAGACATACGTGGGTTATTTCAATTAAAAACTAATTTATATTCAGTTTTCATGTCATTGCCAAACAACACTTCATATAACTTGAAAAAACCCTAAACTATTCTGTACTGTCACATAAAATACTTCTTGTAAAACTTAATTAGCATCTATTATGCAATATGTTTTACATAAACCCCACATTATCCAAGTGCTACTTATACACCTGCCACATCTGTTGATACAAGGGCGAGTCAAATAAAAGTGAGCCAACGCGAATATCTGACAAACTGAGTACTTTATTTAAAAGTAGTCACCATGAGCATTTAGACATTTATCCGACTGAACTGACTAACAAGGCGCGTGATTCCCCTCTGATAAAAGTCCTTGGGTAGCTGCTTTAGTATGTCTGTAACTGACTCCTTCACGTCATCGTCCGACATAAATCGACTTTCCTTGAGCTGTTTTTTCAATTGCCCGAAAATGTGGAAATCACAAGGCGATAGGTTTTGGCTGTAGGGGAAGCGTTTCCCACTTTAACTGTTCCAGTTTTTCCCGAACAAGATTAGCGACTTGGGGACGAGCATTGTCGTGTAGCAAGATTACCCCCTCCTTCAATTTTCCAGGTCGTTTTTTCTTGATTGCGACATGCAGTCGATCCAGTGTTTCACAATATTGAAAACGATTGATTGTCTCTCCAAAATCGGACCACACCATGCTGTTCCTCTTTTGGAGCGTCCATAATGAGCAGGACCTGTTTTCAACCCACTGTTTGAGAGCATTAAAAAACTTATCCTCACAACAACGTATCACTTTCGTAAATGAGAGCCGTCTCTTTGCTATGCACATGAGTCGCAGATAATGGACCGAAACATTTTCGCGTGGGGTGGGTTGGCTCACTTTCATTTGACTTGCCCTTGTAGATAGATAACAATATTGGATATTGCAAGGTGCCTATTCCAACAAAATATCCTGTAAGGTGCAACGCAAACATTTTACTCGTGTAAATATGTGGATCATGTTAAATTTCATTCGAATCAGCCAACATTTTGTTAAGAGTCAGCGTGGCCCTAAAACAATTTCTAAAAAATCATCTTGGGTCTTACAGGGTCGAGGAGGTTTGGGCAGCATCTACATTTGGGCTTCCGGAAATGGTGGCGGCAAAGGGGATAACTGTGATTGTGACGGTTACACCAGCAGTATCCACACCATGTCCATAGGTAGTGTGTCCCAATATGGGAAATTCCCATGGTACGGTGAAATGTGTGCCTCAACCATGGCCTGCACAACTTCAGGAGGAGCTATGATGGATCAGAAAATAGTAAGTTTGAACAAGTAGATGTGAGATGTTTCCGTACATCTAGAAACTTTCTTAAAACTACCCGTTTGGCAAAAAAAATTGTTTCGGAATGGCTTCACTTTTTAAGCATAGATACGCAATACGGGTGAATGCTATTTTTATACGGTTTTTGAAGCCTGCATGTTTTCTTTCTTGAAATTCAGTGCAAAATATTATTTTTTAATACAAATTGTTTTGAATAATTGAAACAGAGCTCTATAGACCTACAGAACGGATGCACCGACGATCATTCCGGAACCTCTGCGGCAGCGCCTCTAGCGGCTGGGGCATTTGCTCTGGTATTGCAAGCTAAGTATGTAATAAACTGACCAATGGGCTGCTTCAGTGATGAGGCCCTAAAGAGTTTCATATGCATTTAAAGTACATGAAAAACGTGTTCAAAACATATCTGCATTACAGCAAGATTTTTCATGTACTATTTTTTAAACCGGTTTTTTTTTAAATTTTAAATCATTTAAATGTTAAAAATTTACATTAATCAGACAGTTTTTTTAAACGAAATCTTTAAATATATGACAAAAAATGTATGAAAATGACTCAAAATTCAGAAATTCTTTAAAACTCCACATTTGAACAGCCCATGATCAGCTTAGAAGATTATCAAGTAGCAAGAAGTATTAAAAATAAATTTTCATAATAATATTAGCTTAAGTTAAATTCTGAAAATAATTAAGAAAACTTTGAAAATTTGACAAGTTGGAGGATATTTTAATCAGTTTTTTGATAATTTGTGTAATTAAACAGCCCTAGGTTGACCTGGAGGGACTGCCAACATCTTTTGATCTGTACAGCTGAATCCCAAGAACTGATGGATAATCCTGGATGGCAAACAAACGGAATCGGTTTACAATATAACCAACGATTCGGATTCGGAACCATTAATGCAGAACGAATGGTCAAAGTGGCCACAAAATGGGTCAACGTGGGTCAGAAAACAACATGCACCATTGATGCAAACCCAAGGTTTGTCCTGGCAGTTTGGTACCGTATATGCCTACAACGCAACCATATTAACCTCGAATTTAGCTCTTTTTACTCTGTAAAATTTTTACCAAAATTTCTACTACAATTTCTGCGAAAATTTCATATTTTAGGCAAATAAAGTATCGTTTTTAATGAAAAATTCATTGAAATAATGGACACGAAGCGGCCATCTTGTTCGAAAAACTCATACCGCGTTCCACGGTTACCATGGCGACCGTTCCATCTTTTCACGCGCATCGTCACGTGAGCCTCGGCACGCGGCGTACGTTCCACGAGTTCCATAAAATATTTCGAACAAAATGGCCGGCTCCATCTTAGAAAAAAGTGATTTTTAAGCATGAAATGTGTGAAATATAATAATTTCTAAGTGTTTTAAACTTGTCGTTATAGTTCCAACAACGAGTTGTTATCCAAGGGTAGTCTCGAAGTGGAGTTCGACGTTTCACATTGCGTGGGACAGGACCAAATTAGGGTAAACTTTTTGGAACACGTCCAAGTCATGATGGACATGACATATTCAAGAAGAGGAGCCGTGGACATTCAACTGTTTTCACCAAATGGTAAGACATGGATTATTTTATAGCCACGATCAAGAGGATTTAGTCGTAAATATATTTCGTTATTTTCTCCCCTGTCACGCAAACTGCATTCAAATGATAAATATGTCCATATTTAGCTTTTCCGCCTGGGATTAAGAGTGGATTAATGAAAAAGTTAATGTGTTTATGTATTAAACGCGTTATGGTTTTCTAAAACAGGTACCCAAAGCCAGATCTTGAACCAGAGGGTCGCAGACGTCAACACGAGAGGGTTCAGACAATGGACCTTCATGACCCTTCACATGTGGGGGGAAAATCCTAAGGGGAAATGGAGGCTAGTCATCTCAGATTTCGTAAGTTTAAGCCTAAATTTAAGTCAATGGTTAAACATACTAGTAGATTAATCCACTTTTATTAAAATTTGAAACCATATCAGACTAGGGAAAGTAATCGTGGATTCCTGAACCAAGCCACGCTTACTTTACACGGAACCCAAGACATGCCATATTACAGGAGAACCGGAAGTAAGTGCGGAGAACCCAGGAAACCTCCGGCTCACAGATCATGTAGGGTAAGCGCTTCTTCAAATGGAAGTTAATGGAAAGCCAGATATAGTATATACAGTGGAATCTCGGTTTACGAACTTAAACCGTTCCTCGACCCTGTTCATAAACCGAAAAGTTCATGATCCGAATCACTTTTTTCCATTGCAATTAATGTAAATCCAAATAATGCGTTCTTTGTCCTAGAATTTTTTAAACATGTTATGGCTAATGTGTGGAAATAATACAGACAGGAAATAAATATAACAGTAATATTAGAAGAAAGCTGTTTAATATATATACATCCATTATTTCCAACATTATAGGAAATAAAGACACCCACGTGGTGTCGTCATGCTGACGTTGCTGCGAATAAACTTCATTCGCACATTCTATTTCAGAAATTTATTTTAACAAACATTGTTTTCATTAGGAAAATGTGTATTATTCTACTCTATTCTCTCGTAAATTATATGATTTAAGTCTGAAATCGACGTCATCGATGGATTCTCATCCATTGCATCTGCAATTGGCGTGGAGAAAACGAGAGACGAACTTTTGCCATATTTGCAATTGAGGCTATATCCTCGGAACTAATATCGATTTTAATTTTAATCCATGGAAATTATAAAAATTTTGATGTTACCTGTATTTAGTAAAACTTATCTGTAACAAAAATGTTCCGCTGGAACAAGTAAAACAATTGCAGAAATTCGGACCTTTGATTGGTGGTCCATAGAAATGTGTTCGTAAACTGAAGCATCGTTCGTAAAGCGAAAGAACAAATGGTGTTCGTTAACTGAATTGTTCGTAAAACAGACGTTTCGTAAACCGAGGTTCCACTTTATTATAGCAAACTAAAATAAATCATACTTTGCATAAATCAAGTTTTTAGTTTAACTATCATATAGTTATTTCTCAGTTTTGTTATTTATGTTTATTTATTCGTTTATTTCAGAATGGATATTCCGTGGATAATGAATTAATGAAACTCATGTCAAGGTTTTCGAGAAATAACGGAAGAAAATGATAAAAAAAATCCCAAATAAAACGAGGGTAAAATTTTCAGATAAAAACGTCATTCCGAAGCATAAAAAAGCACAGAAATGCAAATCTCGATCTTCCTCTATATATATATATATATATTTGTTTTTTTCTGAAAAAAAACTTTTAATTTAAATTATTTTAACCGCAAACAACCAATCGTCAACATAACGTTATTTTTACGGGTAAAAAAGAAAATTAACCAAATGTTGCAATTTTTGAAAATATGTCCAAAGATTTACGATAAAAGCATTTATTTTTGTTGCATATTTAAGTTTTATTTCCATAATTAAATTAGGTACTAATCAACTATTTCAAATAAGGACAAATGGTAAGCGTAGTTTTCTTTTCCAGCCTATGAGCGCCGTGTGCCATTCTACGGCTAATTGGCGACGAAAGCATCATCATATCGTGTTTATGTGCCTATCAGCGTGTAATTTTCAATAAGTGAAATGGACGTTCGTCCTTAATCCAGACTTATTGTAACAATGAGCTTATTCCCAAAAGTTATTCCCGTCTCGACTTTTGTAAGCTGCTTTTGTAGAAAGAGAGAGACAAATACACCAGAAACGCATTTAATCGTAAGACGATTAAATTAATACCAAAAAACAACAAATCAAAATGACTTCTTAAGGAGATGGATCATCACAAAGTGGCAAAACATTCATCATGTGATATCAAAAACAATTTCACGTGAAAAATACACGTGCTAGAATTTATGGTACTATGAAGTTATCGGGCCTCAATTTACAGAGGCTATGTATACAATGTCAGATCGGATCCATCATACTG